>PVJC01013040.1:0-38633 GCA_004026665.1 Murina feae
TTCCCTTCCCCTTCCTTCCCTCCCTTCCCCTTCTCTCCCCTCCCCTCTCTCTCCTCTCCTCCCTTTCCCTCTTTCCCTCCCTCCCTCCCTCATCACATTATTTATCTGTATTTTCTGATTCCTTACTTGAAACCCATATCAAAATGGCCCATCCTACAAATAGCTACCTTGTATCCACTCTCTACTATGCATGTAGCTGTACCTGTCCCTTCACCAAATGTCTTTCTTTTTCCTCACCAAATGTCTTGAAAGAGTAGTTTACTTGTTACTTCCACTTCTCAACAATCACAATCTGGTTTCTGCTTCTAACATATCACTGAAACTACCTTCTAGACCTCAAATGTTTTAAACAGTTCATTCCTATCATTGAAAGGAAAAATTGAGTTCATGTCTCCATATATGATTATTTATTTATAAATTATGTTGATTCGCTAGTATACAAATATGTATATTATAAAATGTAAGCCAAAATAAATAGTTTAAAAGATGATTTAAATATAGAAGTTCAAATATCTTCTCTAAGTGGGTAATATACTTTGGTTTAATTACTGATTTTATTATACAGTTGACCCTTGAACAACATGAGGATTAGGGACACCAACCCCCCACGCAGTTGAAAATTCACATATAACTTTTTAAAAAATATATTTTATTGATTTCTTACAGAGAGGAAGAGAGGGGGATAGAGAGTTAGAAACATCAATCAGCTGCCTCCTGCACACTCCCCATTGGGGATGTGCCCACAACCAAGGTACACGTCTTTGACCGGAATCGAACCTGGGACCTCTGAGTCTGCAGGTCGACGCTTTATCCACTGAGCCAAATGGGTTAGGGCTCACATGTAACTTTTGACTCCCCCAAAAGTTAATTATTAATAGCTTACTGTTGACTGGAAGCCTTACCAATAACATGAACAGTGGATTAATACATATTTTTGTATTATATATTATATTCTTACAATAAAGCAATCTAAGTAATCTAGAAAAAATAAAATGTTATTAAGAAAACCATGAGGAAGAGAAAATACATTTATAGTATTTATTGAAAAAATCCGCATATAAGTGAACTCACATCTTTCAAAGGTCAACTGTGTTTTATTTATCAGTTTGAGATATAAAGTAATACAATAAGATCAATTTTAAGTGTATAATTCAATGAGTTTAGACAAGTGTATAAAGTCTTATAACCAGTACCCTAACCATCTACTCTAATAAAAGAGTAATATTGAAATTAATCATCTCTCCGGGATGCCTAAGCCATGCCCACCAGCCAAACCACGCCCACCAGCCAATCAGAGCAGCTGTATGCAGATTAACTCAGCCAAGATGGAGGCCGGCAGCCATGGAGGCGGGTGCAGTGCAGGCAGCGGGGCAGGCAGGCGGGGCAGGTGGCAGGCAGCAGAGGGGGCGGGCTTGGCCAGCCTGCAAACTGCCGTCAGCCCCTCACCCAGGCTGGCCAGGCATACCAGCAGGCGGACATCCCCCAAGGGGTCCCAGACTGTGAGAGCGTACAGGCTGGGCTGAGGAACCCCTCTCCCCCCGACGAATGCACAATATATTGTGCACTGGGCTCCTAGTAATATATATAAAACATTTATCAGCTCAGAAAGATCCCTCATTCCTCTGTAGTTAACCCCTTTTCTCTACCCTGGCCCCCATAACCTGGCCTTCTTTTTATCATTACAGTTTGCCTTTCCTAGAATTTCATATAAATTAAAGCACACAGAATGCAGTTTTATGTGTGTCTGGATTCTTTCCTTTACCATGGTATTTTTGAGATTCATGCTGCTGCATATATTGGCAGTTCATTTTCATGGCCAAGTAGTCATTCACTGTATGGCTATACCACATGTATTTATTAATTTATCTGTTGGTGGACATTTAAGTGGTCTCTAGTCTTTGGCTATTATGATTAAAACTTCTATGAGAATTGACATATAAGTCTTTGTGTGGATATATGTTTTGATTTCTCTTGGGTAAATATGTGGAATTTCTGGGTAATATGTTAAGTGTATGTTTAATTTTAAAAGGAACCACCTAGGTATTTTGTAAAGTGGCTATAAGATTTTGCAACTCCATCAGTAAGGTATGAGACTGTAAGTTGCTCCCACATCCTTGCTTTCACTTGATATTGTCAGGTTAAATTTTAGCCATTCAATGGATATGTAGTAGTATCCATTGTGCTTACTTGCTATCAATATCTGCTCTTTGATGAAATGTTTGTTTTTCCCATTTTTTTTATCAGTTTTTTCTTTTTACTAGATTCTAAGAGTTCTTTATGTATATGTCTGTTATCAGATATGTTTTGCAAATGTTTTTCGTAGTATATATCTTGCTTTTTTGTTTTAACAGTGTCCTTTGAAGAGCAAAAATGTTTAATTTGGATGAAATACAAAGTATAAATATTTTTTTTATGGTTTAAGTCCTATTTAAAAATTCTTTGCCTAACCCAAGTTCACTTACATTTTCTCCTGTGCTTTTCTCTAGAAGTTTATAATTTTAACTTTTACTTTGAAGCTTTGATTAACCTAGAGTTAAAATGTTTTGTGGTGTGAAACAAGGTTTTTTTGTTTGTTTGTTTTTGCATATGAGTAGCCAGTGGCTTCGGCACCATTTGGTAGAGAGATAGACTTTTCCCTATTGAATTCATTGGCAATTTATTTGACGCTCTCTTGACCATAAATACATATCTATTTTTGGACTCTATTCTGTTTCATTTGTGTGGCTACCTTTATGCCCATACCACATGGTATCTCGTGATTATTGTAGCTTAATAATACGGCTTGAAATCAAGTAGTGTGGTACTTTAATTTTTTTTATTTATCAAGACTGTTTAGACTTTCCTACTTATGAAATGTATTTAAATCTGCCATCTTGTAATTTGTTTTTTTTTCCTATGACACATCTGTATTTTGTTGTTGTTTCTCCATCTTTTGCAATTTTTTGGATTGTTTTTTATGATTTAATTTTTCAGAGACTATCCTGAGGTACAATATGCATACCATAAAATGATCCATTTTAGGTCTACAACTAAATGCTTTTTAGTAAATTTCCAGAATTGTTCAACCATCACCATAATCTATTTTTATAATGTTTCCAACACCTCCAAAGATCTTTTATGCTCATTTGCTCTCAATATGATTCCATTTTATCTCCTTTATTGGTTTAATTAACTATACCTCATTTTATTTTTTAGATGTGCCTGTAGGGTTTACAGTTTTGTTTTTTTTTTTTGCTGTTTTGTTAATCCTCATCTGAGGATATTTTCCCATTGATTTTTAGAGAGAGTGGAAGGGAGAGGAAGAGACACAGAGAGAAACATCCATGTGAGAGAGACACATTGATTGGTAGCCTCTGCATATGCTCCCTGACCAGGACTGGACTTTCTTGTCTCCTCTTAACATGCTCATGATTTTCTTTATCTTTCTTGAACTTATATAGTTACTAGAGGCCGGTGCATGAAATTCATGCATGGGTAGAGCCAGCAATCAGGTCCAATCTGTGGGGCAACCGTGGGGCGATGGGTGTGGGGAGAGGACCTGGCACCCGCCTTGGCTTGCCTGGGGCCTGCGAGGTGGGGCAGCTCCTGCATTGAGCATCTGCTCTCTGGTGGTCAGTGTGCATCATACCGACTGGTTGTTACGCTGGTAGTTCCACTGTTTGGTGGGTTTGCATACTAGGCTTTTATTATATAGGATAATATGGTTTTAATGTTTTTGTATGCTGTTTCTATCATCTGTGACATTTCTGGGTCTGTTCCTTTTGATTCTGTCCCCTTCATTATGGGATATATTTTCACTCTTTTGTATGACTAGTAATTTTTAATTGGATTCCATATATTGTGAATTTTTCATTGTTGAGTGCTGGAGTTTTTGCATTCCTATAAATCTTGCTGGGCTTTGCTGGGATGCAGTTAAGGACCTTGGAATTAGTTTGGTACTTTTGAGGCTTGCTGTTTTAGTTTTGTTAGAGTGAGTCCAGAACAAGCTTTAGTGAAAGCCAGGAATTGACCAACCATGGCCCACAGGCCAGCCTCCTGTTTTGGGTAATAAAGTTTTATTGGAACACAGCCACACCTATTGGCTTACATATTGTCTGTGCCTGCTTTTGGCTCCAAGAGCAGAACTGAGTTACTGAGACAGAGGCCACATGCCTGAAATATTTAGTATCTGGTCCTTTAAGAAAAAGTTTGCTAACACCTGGTTTAAACTAATTTGGGGTCATTACTGAAGCAATAGTCTCCTGAGAACCTACCTGGGGCTCCATGTGTTCGGAGGTCTTTGCATGCTCAGTGGTTGAAACATGAACTACTCTTGGGCCTCTATAAGCTTCTGGGGTCTGTTCCACCTACTTCGTTATCCCTCCTGCATTGCAGTCTGGAAGCTCTCTCCCTGCAGTGAGCTGGGGTGCTCTTAGGGTTACCTCATTCACTTTCCTTCTCTCGGGGGATCACCATCTTGTGCTTTCTGTTGTCCAATGTTAAAATTGTTATCTCCTAAATTTTGTGGTTTTTCTAGTTGTTCAAAGTAAGTGAGTAAGTCCGTCTCGGCTGTTGCATTATGACCGGAAACCAGCATCAACTTTTTCTTTTTCTTTTTTAAAAAATATATTTTATTGATTTTTCACAAGGAGGAAAGGAGAGGGATAGAGAGTTAGAAACATCGATGAGAGAGAACCATCATCGATCAGCTGCCTCTTGCACACCACTCATTGGGGATGTGCCCACAACCAAGGTACATGCCCTTGACAGGAATCGAACCCGGGACCCTTGAGTCCGCAGGCTGACGCTCTATCCACTGAGCCAAACCGGTTAGGGCAACCTTTTCATTTTACATTTTTTTTCTGACCACACAAATAATGTGTTTCTACCGACTTCTCTGCAACATTGGACCTGATCTGCCACTTCTGACTTTTTATAGTTATCCTACTTTCACAATAATATTTCCTCCATCTGTGATCTATTTCTTCTGTCTTCTTTGTTCCCTCTGCCTCTGCCTGCCTTAAATATTAGGGCAGCTGGTAGTGCGAATCCTGGTTTGTCCCTGTTCCTCATCGTCCTGTACCTTCAGCCACCTTCCAGACAGGAATGCAATACATGCTTAGGGATTTAGAGTATAGCACAAAGTTCTTCAGTCTTCGATTAAAATCTCAGTTCTACCATTTATTGGAATGTGAGCAAACGCAAGTTTCCTAGGAGTTGAGAATAGTTTCTAATATATTTGTGTGCTCCTTATGTACCCCTGGCGATGTGCTAAGTACTTCATACATATCATCTCTAACCCTCCACAACAGTTCTACGAGGGAGATACTTTTGTCATCCCCATTTTTATAAACGGGGAAACGGAGGTTCCAAGAGGTGAAATCACTTTTCCCAAGTGGACAAGCCAGAATTTGGACCCAAATCTGCTTGGCCAGACTAGACTGGCCAACTGCTCAGGTTTCCCTGAGGTTTTGTTGGTGTTCTCACTGAAAGTCCTACTTACTAGGAAACCGCCAGCCCTGGGCAGAACCTTGTGGTTGGCCACCCAAATACATCGCTCTGCTCCCCCTGGATCTCTTCTCTGTGCCCACTTAACATTTTTTTGTGTAGCTTACACTCTGTAAATGCATGTTAATCATGTTACATGGTGCCTGACAGACAGTAAGGGCTTGAAAGTGGGAGCGGTTATAACTGGTCCCATTTCTAGCTCTTCTGGGTATATTGTAGCATTAATTTAAATATATATATATATATATATATATATATATATATATATATATATATATATATATTTTATTTCAGAGGGGGAGGGAGAGGGAGAGAGAAATATCAATGAGGAGAGAGAATCATTGGTCGGCTGCCTCCTGCATGCCCTCTACTAGGGCTAGAGCCTGAAGCCTCGGGCATGTGCCCTGACCGGGAATCGAACCATGACCTCCTGATTCATAGGTTGATGCTCAACCACTGAGCCAGGCCAGACATTCTTTATTCTGCTTGTCCTCCCAACATCGGAGTATTCATTCCTCTGTGGAGGGAATCTCTTACCTCGTAGGGCAGGACCCATGTCCCACTCCAGAGACATCCAGTGGCAGAGGCTCATCTCTCCTCCCCCATCTTCATCCTGGTGGCTAGAGCACAGGCATGTGGCCCAACCGATCAGAAGCAGGGCCTGCGCAGAATCCGTTCTCTCGGGATGGCAGCGGCAGCCACACACGGGTTCTTGGGGCAGCAGCTCTGTGCTGGAAGCAGAGGCCTGAGTCAGAGCAGTGAACTACAGGGTGTGTTTCCAGTGGTATCAACAATGGTTCCTCGCTGGACTGGGTCCAGAATGAATTTGTGCTTGCTCCTGGGTGCAGAGGCGCCAACTTTGGTTCTCTGGCTGTTCTGGAAATTCTATGAATTGCCAGATACCCTTTAGTAATTTCCTTATCCGCTTGAATTTGCCAGAGCTGCTTTCTTTTCTCTGTAGCTAAGAGCACTGATGGATACAAACGCCATCTGGATGTTGTGGGCACTTCAAACTTAATGGGTCCCAAACAGCACTCATTACTTTCCCTCCGAGACCTACATCATTTTACTCTGAATCTCGAGCACAGTTCCTCAGTACTTACTGGGTTTATGAAATTAGAAACGGCAGAGTCACCTTCAGCTCCTTCCTAAACCCACAGCCCTCTGGCACTTAGCAAGGAAGGGCCTGCCTCTTCGGGTTTTCCCTGTGCCTTCTCTGTCACTCTCTTCACCCAGGTTCTGTCTTCTCTTGCCTTGACCACGGCCCAGCCTCGGTCTGGTCTTCTGTCTGTCCCTCAGGAAGCAGAGAACATCCAGAGAACATTGTAAGGGTTGAAGATGAGGACAAAACATGAGAGAAAGGGAAGGTGGAGGAGGTTAGTTTCAAACCTGAGAAATTCATGCCCGTGATAGGAGAGGGGGAAATCCCAAAAACTTTCTTTAAGGCTTTAAAAGCAGAAATAGAGTAGAAAAATACAGTTGAGCCCAGCCAGTGTGGCTCAGTGGTTGAGCATCTATCCCAGTGGTTCTCAACCCTCTGGCCCTTTAAATATAGTTCTTCATGTTGTGACCCAACCATAAAATTATTTTTGTTGCTACTTCATAATGTTGCTACTGTTATGAATCATAATATAAATATCTGATATGCAGGATGGTCTTAGGCGACTCCTGTGAAAGGGTCATTCGACCCCCAAAGAGGTCGAGACCCACAGGTTGAGAACCGCTGATCCAACCAGAAGATCATGGTTCGATTCCCAGTCATGGCACATACCTGGGTTGCAGGCTCAATCCCCAATGCGGGGTGTGCAGGAGGCAGTTGATCAATGATTCTCATCATTGATGTTTCCATCTCTCTCTTCTTTCCTCTCTGAAATCAATAAAATATGTATTGTAAAAAATACAGTTGATCCCTATTATTCCCAGGTTCACCTGGCAGTTTCACCTACTTGCTGAAATTTATTTGTAACCTCAAATCAATGCTGGTGATACTTTTGTGGTCATTTGTGGATATGTTCAGAGTGGAAAAAGAGTCACCTGACATGTATATTCCCAGCTTTGCTCTAGTACTGTAAATGTCACTTTCAGTCTGTTTTACGCCACATTTTCTACATTTTTTTTGGTGTGCTTTTTCTTTTGGGTTGGGTTTGCTGTTTAAAATGGCCCCAAGCGTAGCATAGAAGTGCTATCTGGTATTCCTAAGCACAGGAAGCTGTGATGTGCCTTCTGGAAAAAATATGTGTTCGATAAGCTTCCTTTAGGCATGAGTTACAGCACTGTTGGCTGTGAGTTCAATGTTAATCAACGATATATATTAAATCAGTTATCTTTAAACAGAAACATACATGAGATAAGGTTATATACTGATCAGCTAATGCAAATGTCTGACCAGAGGCTCGCTGGAACCTAACCCTGTATTTCCCCTGGAAGCGATGGTTCAAGATTTGCTAATTCAGTGTTCGCAGTAATGTTATAGACCAGAACTGCTGGGAATAATGAGAACCGACTGTGTATTGGTGCTCACATTCAGGCCCTTGATCTTTAACAGTGCTTGATGTGGAAAAGTGGAAGTCAGGATTCAACCAGAGAAGCAAAATGAAGAGGAGATACTCGCTTTAATAGACGTATTACAAGGAAGTGACTTGTCTAATTGTGGGAGGTTGACTAAGTGAGCCCCACATCTGTAGGGCAACCTCTTAAGAAGGGACAATCACATGCCAGCGGGAACCTCGCGGACATGGCTGAAGTGGAGGTCCACAGGCAGTTAGGAGGGAAAATCCAGGGAAGGGAAAGCACATGTGGGCCCTTCTTTTGCTCCGAAAAGCTCAGTCTCTAAGGGCGCAACTGATGAGGCTGGGCCCACCGGAATAATCTTTCTACTTTGATGTCAACTGATTAGGCAGTGATTCTCAACGTTCTGGCCCTTTAAATATAGTTCCTCATGTTGTGACCCAACCATAAAATTATTTTCGTTGCTACTTCATAACTGTAATGTTGCTACCATTATGAATCGTAATGTAAATATCTGATATGCAGGATGGTTTTAGTCGACCCCTGTGAAAGGGTCATTCAACCATCGAAGGGGTCATGACCCACAGGTTGAGAACCGCTGGATTAGAGCCTTTAATCTCATTTGTAAAATCCCTTCACAGCAGCACTTACGTTAGTGTTTGATTGAATAACCGGGAGGTGTATATGTCACAAAATGGCTTCTACCCTCTTTTTGTCCTTTAGCCAAGTTGACACATCTAAAGAGCATCACGACAATGCATCAAATGTAGGTTTTGTTTTATTTCTAGGAGCTGGAATGATGAGTTCTGTGTGAGTGGAATCACATGATTTCACTTGGCTATCTTCAAGCCATTCTGAGTTTCATTCAAATGTCACCTCTTTTCTAGGCCCAGGTACCAGTCTAAGTGTCTTCCTTGGAGAAGGTACTTTGACCATCCTCATGTTACAGATGGGGACACTGGAGCACAGAGATGTTAACTAACTCACTTAAGTGATGGAGCCAGGATTGAAACCCGGGCAGTCTGGAGCCAGAGCCTGTGCTTTTAACCTTCATGCTTTGGCAGGCATCAGTATGCATTGCAGCAAGTCATTTCTATTCTGGACTCCTACATGTTTGAGAGGGCAGGGTCTAGAAGGATCACATGGGATCCTGTGGGACTTTGTTGTCTGGTAGCAAAGGAAGCTTACTCTCTTGTTGGGGACATTAGGGTCTCTCTTATAAGTGCTAAAATCGCAGAGTCTGCTTCCAGAGCTCTGGCCCCTCTGGTCTTCTCCTGGAGCATGTGCAACCTGAAATCCTTTGAGCCATCTGAATCTCTGAGTCATACAGTTTCCCCATTTGTCCCACACTTAGACTTTATTCCATAGAAACTCTTCAAGATTTGTTCCCTCATTCTTCAGTTACATCACCTGGCCAGGGTTAGACCTTCCTACAGAACTTTTCTATTGGGCTCTGGGCCCCCTGTCCCATTCATTCCTTCACGTTTTCATGCTTACAGGCAACCAATGTGTGAGCATATACTACTAGTATGTGTTGGGCACCTTGATGGGTACTGGGGATACAAGCTTTGGTGCCTTCAAAATCACTACATTCTCCGGTCCCAGAGAAAAGGCCTGGGGAGTAGGATTGCCTATTGGACAGGGAAGTCTGACCCACTATGCCTTGCATGCCACCTTCTTCCTCATTCAGATATTCACAAATTTGTGTGTTTTTCTTTCTATAGGTGATCACATTAAATCTTATGTCATTAAAGTCCCTCTTCATCCTCCTCCTTCCCCCTTTTCTCCCCTCTCCACTCCTATTCTCTATCCCAAAGGTGATCCTTAAGCAGATGCTTATCTTTCCAGATCTTTTTTCTATACATTTATAAATACTGTTTGAAAACTATTAATTGTACACATAGTTATCCCATAAATGTGTATTGGTGGATGAATGGATAGGTGAATCAGTTTTACATCTTTCTCCCAGTTTCCTTGCTGCCCTTCCTAATGTCTGCAACCCTTCCCAGGCAGAGGGCTGGCCAGGTGAGGAGAGCAAAGGTTCTGGATTCCCGTTTTTCTTTGTGAACCACCCACATTGACTGGATGTTTACCTAAGAGATTGCTGTCTGTGTTAATTAGTTAGGGCCACAGGCTGAGCGACTTAACAGAAATTTCTAACAGGTTTGAAGGCCAGGAAGTACTAGATCAAGATCCCAGCATGGTTGGTTTCTAGTGAGAGCTCTCTTCCTGGTTTGCAGACAGCCACCTTCTGATTGTGCCCTCCCATGGAGAAGAGAGGGGGAGGGAAGGGGAAGGAGAGGAATCTTTCTTTCTCCTCGTATATGGCCACAGTCCTATTGAATTAGGACTCTATTTTTATGGCCTCATTGAACCTTCATTACCTCTTAAAAACCCCTTATCCAGTGTGTCACATTGGGGGGTTAGGTATCAACATACGGATTTTGTGGGGTCACATTTTAGTCCATAGCACCGTCCATGGTATCTGTACATACCTCAGGCCCTCCACCTCCCGGTTCAGGGCTCCACCCCCAGTGGGCAGGCTCTAGGACTTTTACTGATGCATGCGTTTCTTAGAGTAGAACTACTTGCCCTGGGAAATGGGGGAGCTGGGGGCCTCCCAGTGGCCTCCATCCCTAGCATTCCATTTGAATTAGTGGAAATTTCATCCACCACTTTGTGAATGGTTCCAGATGTGCAGGCTTAGGGAGAGAACAGATAACTGGAAAGCTAAGTTTAAAATTAAAAGTTAAATTAAGCTTGGGGTGGGGGGTAGCTACCACCACCTAAGGACCCAAGAAGGGGGAACAGTACCATCATGGGGTGACTTGGGCCTGTTGCAAACGAGAGGCTAGCCCTATGCCTTGATGAAACAAGTGGCATACTAAAGCCAAGTAATTAGGCTCATCCCTTGGCTCAGATCTTGGTTGGTTTTTAGGGCTCTGAAGGACAAAGACTGAAGCAAGAGTTACTGAAAAGACAGAATAGTTCACTGGCAGATTGAGGGCCAATTAGTCTTCAGAAGACAATTTCAAAGGAGAAACTGTCAAGTGCCCACAGGGCTTCTGTCTTGGGGACTGTGAGTCACTGGGGATGGCTCTGAGACATGTTTCTGTACTGGTTCAGATGCTAGGATGAAAGAGTATGATGCAGGGTTTTTGGGGGGATGGAGTGGATGACGTTTGTGGAAGAAATATTGGGGGGGAAATGAGCTCCTGGCTTGATGTGGCAAGAATGCTTGTAAGGCAAACCAGACATGAAGACAGTGTATTATTCAGAAATGAAAGGTCTGCTTGATGTGCCAGAACCATGTGGCAAGTGGAACTGCAAAGTTAGATTGGCGGAATCCAAAGGGTTGATTGAGGACTAGGACTGTGAGGCTTGTAACCTGCTGTCATAGTGTATCAACTTACATCAGCCATGAATGTGGACTTGGGAACAGTTATCTAGCATGAGAGGTTCATATTGGGGAGCTGCCATGGGGAAAATCACTGTGAATCACTAGACAATGTGGAGAGAAGGTACCAGAATGCTTAAGACTCTAGACCTTGTGATCAGACAAGTGCCAGCACTCTCTGTAGGCAAGTTATAATCTCCCCAAGCCTTTATTTCCTCATCGATAAAGGTGATAAAAATATTACCTACTGCCCTAGCTGGCTTGGCTCAATGGATACAGCGTCGGCCTGTGGACTGAGAGGTCCCAGGTTCAATTCTGGTCAAGGGCACATGCCCAGGTTGCGGGCTCGATCCCTAGTAAGGGGCATGCAGGAGGCAGCTAATCAATGATTCTCAGTCACCATTGATGTTTCTATCTCTTTCCCTGTCTCTTCCTCTCTGAAATCAATAAAAATATATATATTTTAAAAAATAGTACTTACCTATTAAGGTTATTGAAAGGACTAAACAAGGAAATGCCTGGAAAGGACTTAGTTCCTGGGAAATGCTTAATAAATGTTAGCTATAATCATCACAGTTAAATAATTTGTGTTGAGTCCTAATGATAAGGAAGGACATGTTTACTTCAGTTTCTCAAGTCAGAAAGAATAGACATGTGGAGAAGGAAACAAATAGAACATAAGTGCAAGTCAACTGGATTTTGGCCAAAGTCATGCTACAGGGTGGAAAGGAGAGGGCTCAAGTTACGTAGAAGTGTTTATCAAGTCAGAAGAGGGAATTGAGTAACACGGGTAAAGGGAGACAAAAAAATAAATAAAAGGAGTGAATTTTATATTCCTATTATTCCAACTGCCACCAGCCTGGGCAAAACATCCACTATGGCCTGGGTGGAGTGGCTGAATTGGTTGAGTGTCGTCCTGTGCACCGAAAGGTTCTCAGTTCAATTCCCCGTCAGGATACGTACAGAAGACAGCCCACTGATGGGTGTTTCTCTCACACATCGATGTTTCTTTCTTTCTCTCTTTCTCTTCTTCCTTCCCTCCTTCTCTCTCTTCCTCTCTTCCAGGTTGGGGAAGGTAGATTTCCAGTTTGTGATTAGTAGGTTTAAAAAAAAATAATATACAGACACATGTATACATATGAATAATTACAGGTGAAAAATAAAACAAGGAGAGTAATTATGAGACCTTTCTGATAGCCAGTTCAGAGATGGATGCATAAGTTGGGGCCATAACCATGAGAGCAGAAAAGAAAGTATATCATCAGTTAACTCCCATTACATAACAAACTACCCTTAAACATGGTGGTTTAAACTGTAAGTACATATTATTTCCTACAATAGGTGGGTGGCTCTGCTGACAGGAGCCAGGTTTGGCTCATCTCAGCTGAGCTGACTCATGTGTCTGGTGGGAGGAGGGGTGCTGCTTGGTCTAAGGTGACTTCAATCCCCATGGCTGCCTGTTGGTTGGAGTGATGGGGGAGGTTGGACCACATGTCTTTCATTATCTGGCAGGCTATCCTGAGTTTGTTCACATGTCTATGGCAAGTTCCAAGAGAGCGAGGGAAATCACACAAACCTTCTGAGAGCATGGAAATAGGACAGTGTTACTTCCATCCCATTTTGCGGGCCAAAACAAGTGTCAGGGGCAGCCTAGATTCAAGAGGTGGAGAGAAGCTGCAACATTACATTGTAAAGAGCGTGGACATGGGTGAGTGAAGAATTTCAGCTGCTTTTACAGTCAGTGTACTGCACATGGAAAGGATATGAGAGAAAGTGTAGGAATAAAAATTCAATGTTCTCTACCCTTGAAAGTAGCTTAAAGATTTCTGGCTTGTGTTTTTCTTTGTTTTTGTTACTCCTCACCCAAGGATATTTTTCCATTGATTTTTAGAGAGTGTGGAAGGGGGAGAGACAGAGAGAGACATCAATGTGAGAGAGATTTATCGATTGGTTGCCTCTCACATAGGCTCAGACCAGGGCCATGGATCGAGTCTGCAACTGAGGTGTGTGCCTTTCACTGGAATTGAACCTGGACCCTTCAGTCCTGAGGGCTATCACTCTATCCTGACGGGCTAGGGTGGCTTGTGTTTTTGGAATGGCGATATCATTAAATTACATTAGAAAGAAGGATGGGAGTAGGTAGGCAGACAGTATTAGTGGTGTGGGAGAGGAAGAAAAGGAAGGATTAGAAAAATATGAATGAGTGAGAAGGAGAATGAATTTGGTTCTATCATAGCAAGATTTAGATAGCTTTAGGACATTTAGCCATAATGTGGGTAGAATTGAAGATTTTCCAAGAGGTTAGTTGAAACCAAGAAATATGCAGAATTATCTGTTATTAACATGCATATTGGGTGGCAGAAGTTGATGGGGTTGCTAAGGAAAGAGTATAGTGTACGAAGATAAGAGGGCTGAGGACACAATCAGTCTTACATTTAAGTAGTGGGTGAAAGAAGAGGAGTCATCCAAGTAGGTCGAGTAAGTAGTGGAAGAAAAGAAGGAAGTCTCAACGTGAGGGCATTCCACTGTTGTAGATGC
The DNA here is from genome assembly GCA_004026665.1 of Murina feae. Taxonomy (NCBI): domain Eukaryota; kingdom Metazoa; phylum Chordata; class Mammalia; order Chiroptera; family Vespertilionidae; genus Murina; species Murina feae. Next base: position 13,931 of record PVJC01013040.1, read on the forward strand.
TGTGGAGTCCAAGTCAGCAGAGGATCAAGGAGAAGCCATTTGCTTTGTCACTGATAGTCATGATGGGGTTGAGAAGAGAGTAAGTACGTGAGGCGCTGATGGAGAAGTGAAGTGAGAAAAAGGAAAAGGGTATAGAAGCTGAAGACAGAGGCAAGCTTTAGAGACCACCTGGGTAGAATAGGAAAGACATGAGGAAGAGCTAGAAGGCAGGCTATAAATGAATCAGTATTACAGAGGAATGGGAAGAGAAGAACAGAATTAAATCCTTTATATAGAATATTTTATTTAATCTTCACAATACCTCTATGAAATAAGAAATTTCTCCCTTTTTTATGGATTAAGAAACTAAGACATAGAGACCTTAAATAATTTACAAAGTCACACAGCTATTAATTGGTGGATCTAAATTCATTGTTTCTTTCTCAGCCCCCACCATAAGTTTTTTTTGTTTGTGAGGTGTGTGTGTGTGTGTGTGTGTGTGTGTATAAATATATATATGACATGATTGACAGTTTCGAAGCAGGATATTAAGAAGAAAGATTCCTAGGGAAATTATCTAAATAGAGTTGTTAATAATGATAATAAAGGAAGTCCAGAATTTGTATCCATAATAAATGTCTTGAAGTTCTTCCTTATTAGTATATCTTGCTCCAGAAAATCTTCCTTTAAGAGGAGGCACTAATGACATGTGTTGAGCAGTTGCAGATTTTTTTGCAAAAGGGAGGCTGTGTAAATTCAAGGTATCGCTTATTTATTTTAAATGCTGAATTGATTTTCTCCCTTCGCAGTCCAAAGTTCTAACAAAAGGTTTCACTTGGACTAGAGAGCAAATGAGTGTATGAATCTCTTCCAAAACCCCACAGCTTTTTTCTCTGAAGACTATAAGTTCCTAAGACACTCTAAAAGGAATATAAAAATAATAATTGTAATTCTTAAGGGCTGCCAATGGCATACTGGGTTCCAGAGAGTAATAACCTCACTTAACATTCACATGAAGATTTCCATCTGTGTGTTACCAGAACTTGGCTAATATTATACACGGGCAGATAGCATTAATCTGTCATAGAAATAGGGGGGATTTAGTCACAGGAAGTTTAAGTAACTGATCTTGCCATATAACAAAGGGAATATTAGACTTATTTTCCACATATCATCCTGAACTATTTAAAAATATTTCAGGTAGCATGAGGTCTGAATGAAGAAATACCTCATAAGAAGTATCTCTAAACAGTAATAAAGAGGTTGATAGCTCAGTTGTGAGAAGTTGATTGTGTGTGTGTGTGTGTGTTTTCTGGGGGCAGAGTGCAAAAAATTTGCAGCTGTTCTTAATGCAATCAGCATACTTGTGAGAAGAGGCAAAGGATGGATGAAGATAGGCAGATACCTCATGGTTTGAGGTAGAAGTTAAAAGATGGAGAAGTGAACAATGTGTAGATTAAGTGCCTGCAGGAAAAGGTTGTGAGCAGCTGAAAGGACAAAATGGGGACTAGGAAGGAAGGAGAGGCTAGTGTCAAGCAAAGAAAATGAGAAAGAAGGAGATCGATGTAGGATGTGAAGGTAATCCATTAAGGAATTCAGTGCAAGAGATATTGCCATATAGAAAAAAGAGGAGAAGGAGAAGGAGAAGAAGAAAGAAAAGAAAAAGAAAAAAGAGAAGACTCATCAGCTGCATGTTGGACAGACTGGTTATTGGTGACTGGATCTGTCAATCAAAAAGGTTTTATTAAGCAACAACTACATTCAAGGCATTGAGACAGCAGTGGGAAAAAGAGTTTGTCTCTTGCTTACTGGGACATCTTTCCTCCCTAGGCCCTCACATACCTACCTGTTTAGAAAAAGAGTCAGCAAAGGTGGTTGAACAGGATGCTTTGTCCACAAGGTTTCTTCCTGAATTCTTTGTTTCTGGGCCAAGATCCCTAGGACTTCACAGAGACTGTAGCAAGTATGTTCTTTGCTGGCTGGATCCCTACAGGGTTGGACTATTGTTGTTTTAACTTTCTGCCTCCCAATCTGATTTCTACCAGATAGGATTATTTTAGTTGCAAATTGACAGAAAGCCTAACTGAAGCAAGCTTAAACATAAAAGTAATTTATTGGTTCACAGTACTGAAAAGTCATGAGTGGATTCACTCAGGAATAGCTTGATCCAGAACCTCAAATGCTACACAGTGTTCCTATCTCCCCCCCCCCCATCCCTTCCCCTTTCCCTCTGTTGTCTTTATTTCCAGGTCCGCTCTTCCCTGGGGCAGCAAGATGACTGCCACAGCTCCACACTCATCACCTTTGAACCTCCAGTTTGAATAGAGGCTGTGTCTATCCAAGTACAATTCCCACACACATCCTGGAAGTCATGCTGATTGTACTGGTTGGAGTCAAATACTCATCCTTGAACTAGATTCCATGGCCAGAGGGATTAAACTGTGCTGATTGGTCAGGACTGGGCCACATTCTTCTCCCTGCCAGAGCCCTGTGGACTAGGGAGTTTGGGACAGCATAACCAGGAGGCTGAGGAATGGATTCTGCTTAGCTAAAAATTAATAGTGGGCTCCTCTGAGCTCAGTGAAACGTAGGAAGAGATCTGAGTTTGTGATCCAAAATATCAACAAGAAAAGGCTAGAGGGGAAAAAAGAATTCTGATCCAGAGATAGCTCCGGGATTGAATGCTGTGTCCATGGGGGCTGCTCACTGCCCACTCAGCATCCCTTTGTTCTGTAGGCTGACCAGGGATTTTGTGTAACCCTGGTCCATAGTTACTTTTAGGAGATTCTGGGGAGTAGGGAGGTAGGAGGGTGGGGGAGGGGGCAGGGGGAATACTCCACTTCCTGTTTAGGATTACACTCTTAACCCTCCCCTCCCACGCAGGCCATATGTTCATTCTAAGCCTCAGCATTCAGCCAGAAAAGCCCTTTGTGTTTTCTTGGCAAAACTAGGGCCCAGTAATTAAAGTCCATATGCAAAGCTGCTACCTCCAGCCCACACCGAGGTCTTTTAATTAGCCTGTAATTGGTCAGAGAGGTACTATCAAATAGCTCCCAGGCTGGCCTGCTGGAAATGCAGGGTTTGAAAAGTCCCAGACCAGAGAGGGATAATAAATGCTTTAAGTCCCATCTGTTGGAATGATTTGTTCAAGGTATAAATTTCTGTTCTGTTACTATTTTTAACATTCTGCTTACAGCATTTCTTTAAACCATGTAACAACTACCAGAGTATTCACTGGAGGCAGGAGTGTGAGTAAATGAACTAGAAGAAGGCTTAGCAAATCCATGTTTTGCCCTTCAAAGAAATTCATGAAATGCAGTGGGGATGGGAGGGGAAGCGAACTGCTGCTCAGGAGCTTTGGGGTGATGTCCTTGCATGAGAACAACCAGGGAGGAAATCAGTCCCTTAGCATTTTGTGGTCTTTGAAGTGAATAGCACCCATGTCCTTTAGCATCACTCCGAAAGCCCTGTGGAAGTCTGTCTCCATTGGAGAAAGGACTTTGAATTCACCTTAGCAGGTAAGTCATCAGCTGTGGAGAAGCAAAAGGAATAGACATGGGGAGGAGGGGATCTCTTTGAGCCCTGGCAGTGGTGCAGACTAGAGTGAAGCTGCCATGGTAATAATGATTAGAGTAATAATATTACTAGAGTAAGAGTAATAATAATGGTCTCAGCATCATGGCAGCCAGCCTTTATCGTCTGCTCGCTCGGTGTCCGGTGCTCCGCTCAGTGTTTTACGTGCATTATCCATCTGCGGTTCACACCCGTCTATGAGGATGTTACTACTATTACTCCCCCCGTTTCATGGGTGAGGAATCGAAGCCTCTGGTGGCTTGACTAACTTCTTGAGGCCACTAGCTAGTAAGGGACAGAGCTGGGGTTTGGACCCTACATGCTGATTCCAGAGTGTGAGCTCTTAACCCCCATGCTTGCTGTCTCCTCCGAGCATCGTTGAGTGCCTTGGTTTTGCTTGAAGACTACTCATGGAAGAAGGAAGGCAGGAGGTAGGCATTGAGTCCCTTCCAGGTTCTTGTTGTTCTCTTAGCCCTTTGGGAACACCTGTAATGAGAAACTGAGGTTTAGAAATGCAGGTGGCCATGGCACTCTGGGAGAAGGAATCTGAGGGCCTTATCACTCCTGTGCCTTCCCAATTGATCCCAAAGTGTGGTAGTAAGCAGAAGTGTGATACCCTGCCAGGACCACACCCCGAGGAGGGGTGAGATTGTGTGTGGGAGGTTGAGGGAACCTGTATGGAGCATTCAAGCCACTAGAAGGCCCATGTCAACTTGGATGGGTCTCACTTCCTTCATGTGGCCAGAACCCTAAGAGTCCAAGCACTGTTCCCTCCAAGGGACCCTTCTCCTCTCCTGTCTCCTCAGTCTGCTCCTTGAGGGTAAGAGACAGGGTCTACTCTTGCCCCATTTGTTCTTCTAGATGGAAGTCCCCTCTGATGAGATGCTTATGCTAGGAAGTAATGTGGACTGAGGCCTGGACCCACCTGAGAGAAGTCCTGTATTGTTTTGTTTGTTTTTTTTTTTTGTCTTCTTTTGTTCGTTTGTTCATTCATTTATTCATTCCCATATTCCCATTCTTTCTTCCCTTTGAGTGCATCCACTTTCTCTTTCTTGGCTGGAGAGGGTATGGGGAAGTGGCCTGGATTTATTCCACTCAAGGCATTGTCACCTTATTTTCTTGCTTGTTCTCTCCTATATCATGATGGTTAGCTATTGCTGGAGGCCCAGATTCGGGCCTGGGAGTGACCAGTCAAGGACGACCCTTAATATTTTATGAGCTCTAGTAGGGAGCTCACAGCCCAGACTGTCTTGCTGGAGTTCTGCTCAGAGCCTGAAGCCAACCCCAGCTCATACTCAAAGTGTGGCTTTGCCTTGTTTTGTTCTCTGTACACTTCTTTCCTCAGGGGCCCCAGAGGGACAGTGGCTGATTTGTGGAAGGACTTGGATTTTTCTGTGTCCTGGCCAATCCCTTCATGGTGCCATATTCCTCTCGCTCCGACATTCTGTGTGCCTGCACACAGTACTTGCCTGTGGGCATTGGACAGACTTCGTTAGCCAGCTAAGATGGGTAGATCTGGGAGAATGGGGTCTAGATGGAAGGAAACGGGAGGAATTTGTGTGAGCCTCATGGTGTGCTGAACAGACTGCAGAGATGAAAGCATTTGTGTAGCATAGAACCCGGGAAGCAGAGAGGGAGAAGCAGCTGGAGGAAGTGATAAGAAGAAGTCAGTAAGTCTGGATTCTAGGTGGAAGTTCACTTTGAAGAGAAAACTAGTGATAGTTTAAGACGCCATGTTTAACACAAATTAAAGGGGATTAAGGCTGGAATCTGGGGTAAAGTTATTTGTTGCCTAAATCCTTGCTTCTAGAATGTTTTCTCCTCTCAAAATAATAGTATTTCAGGTTTCGGTTATAATGCCATATTGATAGATCTTAGTTTAGAAGGATAATTGATTAGTCCCATATGAGATCATTTTGTAGTAGCTTTCCTTTAAAAAACAAAACACAAAAAACACACATTTAAAACAAAGGTCCATTAAAAAAAATTCTTTGTAGCATTCCTGATCAAACTAAGGGCCTTACCTGATACTGCAAGCCATTTGGTTTATAATTCAGGGATCTTTCCAGCTCGCAAAGATTCCAAGTGGGTTTCTCTGTGGCTTGTCTGCACCTGCTGGAGATCTGGTGTTCCTATTAAAAATACAAGGCCGCTATTAACCACCAGCTGACACCAAGATTATAGGTTAAACTCTGAATTGGTTTAAACGGTGTCATGTGTCCACCAGGGCAGAGAGTGAGGGTGGGGGACATATGCTTGGCAAATGGTAGGATGCCGCTCCAGCCAGGGGGAGAAAGTCTTACTAACAACAGTCATGCTCCAAGAGAAGAGGGGTTCGGGTGGACTTGCTGAGAAAGCCTGGATTGTGGCGTCGGGGAGACCTAAGTTTTGAGTCCTAAGTGACCCTAGAAAGTCTCAGTTTGTCATGTTGAAAATAGGAATGATAATGTCTGATTTATTAAAGGTAGAATTCAGTGAACTTGAATCTACACGATTCTTGCTGGCATAAGTACCAAGCTGCTTTATTAGAAAATAGTAGTAGTAGTAGTAGTAGCAGCAGCAGCAGCAGCAGCATTGAGAGGAGAATTTTGTAGAAGCATCCAACCTGAACTGGGTTATGGTAACTGAGAGAAAGGTCAAGTCTCTAAGGCCTGGATTCAAGTCGTGGCTCTGGTACTTACTAGCTGCTTGACCTTGGGCAACCTCTGTGAGCCACAGTGTCCTCATCCGGACAAAGGGGACAACACTCACACCTACCTCATAGGGCTGTTATGAGGAATAAGTGTAGTGCTGGGCTCACAGGCTCAGGAAACGCTCGTAAACGTTAGTCACCTTCTCTGTTAGTCACCTTGTTCCATCAAACAAGACTTTTCCCTCTTGCATTCCCGGTATTTATTCTAAACTGGAATTTGTTTCTCTTCCTACAAGAGTCCTCAGATGCTTCTTATAACAAAGTCTGTCAATAACTGCTCAGTTTCTGCCACCTCTATTATTTATTTAATATTTTATTCAAATCAATTTCTAATATTTGCATGCATTTAAAGGAAGCTTCACATCACTGTTATAAGTGAAAATCTGTATAGATCTTAAAATAGACTGTTTATGGCTCACCTAAAATCTTAGTATGTACTATCAGACATACACATGTTATATTTGGGGGAATACTGGCCCAATGCTTTGCTTTAAACAAAATCAATTCTTCTACTTAAATTTTTTATTGATTTTAGAAAGAGGATGGGAGAGAGGAAAAAAATATATAGAGAGAAACATTGATTAGTTAAGAGCGAAACATTGATAAGTTGTCTCCAACATATATGCGCTTGGGATCAAACCTACAACCTAGAATAGAACCTGCACCTTTTGGTGTATGGAACTCTTCAAGTCTGTATAGCAGGTACCACTCTCTAGAAGTTTCACTTTGTGTAACTCAGAATCTATTCTGACTTCCCCATTTGCTTGCTCCCCATCCTATCCCCTACTACACTCCCTCTGTCCCTAGGTAACATTCTCAGTTCTAGAGGATTGGGCCCAAGGTATCTGTGATATGGATTTATGCAGTCTGCAGATGTCATCTGTCCAGCTGGTGTCTACTGGAATGTTCATCGTTCTGTTCAGCCCTTGGTACCTGAGACAGGTAAGTGACTGTACCGTATCCCTTATTTCCCTCTGCATGGCCTCTTTAAGTCCTACAGCTCTACTTTCTTTATTGCACTGGGATTTCTCTTGGCCCCGTGCTTTGTGAGGCAATGTGACTCTTCATGGCTGCTGGCATTTTAATCCATCATACAGCCCTTCCATCTGTGTGAGTTCCAGAGACTCCCCCAGGCATGGGTGAGCTGTGCACTCAGAGCTTCCAAACCTATCTGGAATTTTTGCTGTTTCCTCCTCCCTTGGAGTTCATCCTGTTTGAAGGATCAGATAGGGAGAGTTTTATCTCATGAGGAGTCAGGAAGCCTTGCTCTTACATTATCATGTGTTTTCCTCTAAAGTGTTAATTACCTGAGTCAGCTCCATTCCCAACAGGGTGTAGACTGTGAAGCTCCAAAGAAAAATGTCTCCCTGCTTTCTCATCCCTTCTCTGAGGCAAGGAACACCAATTGGCCAGACACACTGATTAGGGCAAGGGCCATGGATAAAAGGAATCTGGGAGAAAAATTCAGCATTAATATTATATAACGTTATTCTGCTTGAGGACAGAGAACTCCATTTAATTCATCCTATTATCTTTCTATGGAACTGAAGTGGTGCCTTGCATAGAGAAGGCACTAAATATATTATGTTAGACAAGAGAATAAATGATAGATTACTTCTTTTGGGTTCTGTATTATTAGTGCTTTAGTCATGGTTTTCCATCTCACTGATATTAACAGATATCTGTCTTTTTGTATATGATATTAGAATAGGAAGAGAAAAAAGTCAGTTTAGTGGTTGAGTTGACTGGATAAAATCAAGTAAATAAATGGGAACAATGATATCTGACACAGTCATTTATTCATTCAGCCCCCCAGCTGTGAAGCAAGGCAGGCTGGTGCTGGTGCTGGGTCTTGGGCCTTTTATTGATAGGTTTGGGGCTCCCTGGCCCAGTTGCAGCTTGTTTGAGAGATTTTAGCCTGAACAAGGTCAGGCCATTCATATGAAAAAGCTGCTGCACACAGCTTGGGTGAGGCAGGGTCTTAGGGAATCACCAGGGTGGAACAAATAGAAATGGCTGCCAGTCAGCCCTGCAACCTGGGAGGTCCCAGCATAGGAATAATGATCCCTGTGAGCACCTCTTTCTGGGAGAAAGCTGCCATCGAGTTCCTGCTTTGATACCAGACAATCCAATTCCTCCTTGTATGTGTCTGCATTCCCCAGAGCTGCTGGTACTGGAGCTCAGAGGAAGCAGGATCTTGTAAGTTCAATTCATGTGCTGGCCTTTTAAGAGGGACAGCTGGGTCTCCACATCCACACTGAGCCCCAATCCACACTGGTTTTTATAGCCCATAGTTCTTACTGCCCATAGGGACTTCTTTTCCCAGCCCTGACCCTGGGCTGGGGGTCTGGTGTGGGGCTGGAACCCCTTGCTCCTCCGGATGGCCTCCACAGAGACAATCTCCCTCCTGATTAAAAAAGTGGCCCATGTGGATGCCAGACCACATGGCATCCTGCCATTCTGCTCCTCTGCACCTCCTACTAGTCTCAGTGTGCTTTCTTCTTTACTTCTCTAGTTGTAGGACTTTCCAGTGATTTCCAGTGATTCTGGATGATGGTTGTTCTGTATTTTACTTATAATTTTGATTTGGTTGTGGGAGGTGGTAAGTATAGGCATTTACCTAGGCCACCATCTTCTTTTCTTTCTCTCATTCAGCCCTTTGGCTGAGGACTTTCTGTGGGCCACATACTGTTGGGGGGAATATTGGGAAATATCTGTGGATGAGACATTCAAGGCTCCTGGTGGGATTGCGAGGAGACAGATCATTAGCACATGTTCAAATAAATGGGATAATTTCAGATATAGACAAATGCTATGCAGATAATCACATGCATAAATGTACAATCACACAGAAGGAAGGTACATGGAGAGACCTGGGAGGGATGCTTGTGCTCAGATCTGAAAACATGAGTAGGAATAACCAGGCAAAATAGACAGTGAAGGTAAGGGTGAGGAGGGGCCGAGCATTTCAAGCAGAGGTGACAGCACATGCAATGGCATTGTGGCCAGGAGAAGTGTTATACATGTACATGATATCAGAGAATGAGGGCTGTATGGAGATGAGGAAGGAGGTGAGCAGAGGCAAGTTCAACCATTCATCTTCTCATCTGTTGGGAAAATATTTGGTGAATACCCATTATGTGCTAGATACAAACTAAGGTGCACTGGTAAACAAGATGCACATAGTCCCTGCTCTTATGGAGCTCATAGCCAATTAGTAAAGCGGATGTCCTTGACACTGTTATGGCAAACTAATGGCTTATTTAATTTCTGCCCCTTATTTACATATATAGGAACTCTTACTTGGTAAACATAAATTCTTCCTTTAAAACAAATGACAGCATGTTTTTGGTGCATACTATTTTATGGAATAATATATTCCCAATGAGAACATCACTTTTTGGTTAAATGAGACATGAAGTTGAAATTGAAAGGGCCAACACAGGTATAATGCATTGATTGTGATTATTTTGATGATCAACTTCGCTTAACAACATTTGACATGGACTTATGAAAACAGCATTTGCAAATGCTAGAGTGTGGCTATTTGAGGGAATGCAGAGGATTTGAGTAGTATGTTAGTTAATAGAACATTATCTTCGGTTAACAGATAAACAACATTTCAGCGCCTTATATAGACAAGTTTATTTCTCACAGAATGTCTGGTCATCAAGTACTTCAGATTCCCAGGTTCTTTCCATCTTGTGACTCCAACCCCTTCAACATGTAGCTTCCAAGTTTGCACAGCAGTTGAAAGAATAGAGCAAATGACACATGGGAGGGTTTTTAATGGGCTAGGTCTGAAGTGGCACCTGTCACTTCTGTCATAGAACTCAGTCACATGACCACACCTTACTGCAAGGGAGGTGGGGAAATGTAGTCTAGGTATGAGCCCAAGAAGAAGTGGAAACTGTTTTAACTAATAATGAACGCATCTATATCACCATCTGTAATTTAATTGATCCTGGTGCCTTTTGTACTTGGGCTCACATTCTTCTGTGGCCTATGTCTATTCTTTTAAAACAAAACAAAGCCTGGCCTGCTTGGCTCAGTAGTTGACCAGGAGGTCACAGTTCAATTCCAGATCAGGGCACATGGGGTTGTGGATTCGATCCCCAATGTGGGACATGCAGGAGGCAGCCGATCAATGATTCTCTCTCATCCATGATGTTTCTATTGCTCTTTCTCCCTCTCCCTTCCTCTCTGAAATCAATAAAAATATATTAAAAAACAAAACAAAACAAAAAGGCTGAAGTTGGAAAATATTTGAATTTTTATATATTGGTATATGATTTAAAAATGAACCCCCCCCCCAAAAAAAGTGGTTCATTATTTTTACTTTCTTTTCTCTATTTTTTCTTTTTTTTATGTTGAGAGGAATTTCACTAATTCTTATTTCTGCTTTATAGGTTTGAAGATATAGCCAACTTACCTTTTATATATATTGTCAGTCTAAAACTGTTGATGGACAATTAATAATGTAAAAGCCACTTAATCTCCATTTGGAGGGGGATTAGCAGGATATAGTTAGCTTTGAAGAGCATAGATCATTTGGGTTCAGGGTCACCTTATCCTGAACACATGAAAAGAAAGGGTGGAGTTCAGGCTCTTCATGGCCCAAACCTTCACTGTGTGTCTCCATCCTTAATAACAAATGGGGAAGGGGAGCAAAAACGGGGCCTTATTTTTGAAAGCTGCTAGTTTCCGCCCTGATTATATAGTGCTGTGAAATGTGAAAGACATTAGGCACTCTGAGCATGGTTCCCCTAAATGCCCCATTGCCCACAGAAAACCAGCCAAAGGCTGGGTTGGCTTCAGATGGCTGGACAGGTGGCCTTGTAATTAAAACCTTTCCCTTCTAACTGCAGGCCTTGTTTTGTCAGGAATCTGAGGTGGAGAAAATGTTCTAGTTACATGCCTGTACCAGCTGCTTTGAAAGCGTCCTTACAGCTGTCCCCAAACCACAGCAAAGCAGAGACAGCCATGACTCTCCTTTCAAGATCTTGGGGGCTTAGTGTCATTTGAGATGGGATAAGCAGGCATAGAGATGAGGGAAGATTTCTTCCCCATCTGCAAAGCTCAGAGCCTTTTTGAAGAATCAAACAGCACAAAAGGAAGTCTGCATTTCCTCCTTATATCAGTTCTAGAAGATAGTGGCCATCATGAGTCCTCATTTTATAAAAGAGAGTGCTGAGGAATAGAGGATTTGAGTAACTGGATTGAGGTCACATGAGTTTATGACTGCTGCATGTCCCCTTCTGGGGATGGAGCCCACACGTCAGAGTCATGACTCAAATCCAGCTAGTTTTATCTCCAAGTTCAGGCTCTGATAACCTCTACTCTGGATGTCCAAAATTTATTTTTTCATTAAATGTTATTTTCAATTACAGTTTACATCCAATATTACTTTGTATTAGAGTGGTTAGACAATCATATACTTTGCAAAGAGTGCGCCCCCACCCCCGATATTTCAAGTAACCATACATAGTAATAATACTATTATTTGCTATATTCCCTATGCTATACTTTATATCCCTGTGACTGCTTTGTGTCTACCAATTTATAGTTCTTAATCCCTTCACCCTTTTCACCCATGCCCCATGCCCACTCCTTCCCTGGCACCCATCAGTCTGTTCTCTGTATCTATGAGTCTGTTTTTGTTTTGTTTGTTCAATTATATTGTGCATTAGATTCCACATATAAGTGAGATCATATGGTATTTTATTTCTCTGACTTATTGCACATAGAATAATACTTTATAGGTCTATCCATGCTGTTGCGGATGTTAAGATTTCATTTTTTTAATAGCTGAGTAATATTCCTTTATATATATATGCAGCACAACTTTTCAAATTTTAGTTCTTGATCATGCTTTATAGAAAAGCTCCACCTTCAGTTCTCCTCCATCTCAGTTCATGGCCACTCCATCCTCCAGTTGCTTAGGCCTAAAACCTGGCAGTCATCTTTGACTTCTTTCTCTCATACCCTGAGTAGAATTTACTAGGAAATTCAGTTAATTGTGTTTTCAAAATATATCCAGAATTTGAACACACTTTACCATTTCCAGTGCTACTGACCACCTTTGTCAAAGCCATCTCTGTTCTAGTCTCTATTCTGTAATAGCCTTGACATTGATTGCTCTGCTTCTAGACTTGCTGTTCCCCAGTCTCTTCTCATAACACCAGCCAGGGTGATTCAGCACTGGTAGGCAGCTTTACTCCACAAGACCATTCTGGAACCAGGTTCCTTCCCTCTGTTGTTTGCTTCCCCCTAGCTCAGCTCCATGTCTGCATTCTAGCCCATAGACGGGGCTGGGGTGGTGGTGGTGCTGGGGTGAGAAAATGCTGGCAAGCAATTTCCTTTTTAAAAAATACATACGTTTTTGTTGATTTTTAGAGAGAGAGAGAGGAAGGGAGTGGGATAGAGAGAGAAAAACATCATGGATTGGCTGACTGCTGCATGTCCCCTTCTGGAGATAGAGCTCACATCCTGGGCATGTGCCCTGACCAGGAATTGAATCACAATCCCAGGTTCCTGGGTTGATATTCAACCACTCAGCCACCCTGGCTAGGCAAGCAAGCAGTTCCCTTTTAAACCAATGCTATAAAACGTGTACAAATCATTTCCACTCACATGTCACTGGCAAATAAATGGTCACATGGCCAGTGTAGCTGCAGGGGAATCCAATGTGGACTCCAAATGGTTTGCCATATTCCAAACTTCCTACGAAGAGGAAATGGATTGGAGGACCATTAACAATGTTCGAGTCCAAGAGGGGAAGTGGGTAGACCAGGTAGCTGAACAGGAATCTACGTGAGTGCCAACAATAGCTTGACCTAGAAAAGAGGCTGTGGAGATGGAAAGAAGTAGACAGATTTAAGGTGTACTTTGGAAGTAGAATGGGGTGAGTATAAAGGCTGAGGAAAAAGCAGGAATGAAGGATGAGTCCGAATAGTTCTGTGTATGTCTGTGGTAGAAGCAAACAACAATACCTGCAGATAAATACAAATAAGAATGTCTGGAGCGGTGCCATTTCTGAGCTGAAGAAGCAGTCATTGGGAATACTTGTGTCTGCAATGGCCATGGAGACCAGTGTGTGAGACTTCTCTGCAGGGGCTCCTCTTGTGTCACAGTGGTAGCAACCCTGGAAGGTTGGAATGGCCCAGAGGAAGAGTGTGAGAGGTCTGCCACATTGATCAAATGCGTTACACTTTAAAATGCTTCAGAGGAAGGAGGGGGGCAGCCTATCCTGGGTGCGTTGACAGGCCACGGTGCTGGCCGAGGTTGAGGTTGATGAAAAGACACCAGGAATGCTAGAATACAAATTGCATGTGGGTGCAGCCCTCGTTCGTTCCGGAGCGCTGCTTTTGGTGGGGGAAGGGAGGAGCTAGGTAGAGACTCTTAGTCCCTGGGCCAGAGGAGGTCATGCTCCCAGCACCTTGGTGCCCCTTGACGTTGGGGGCTCTTAAGTGTGTTTTTTTTCCCTTTTTTTTGTTTTTTTCTTTCTGTGTCCTGTTTGCCTGTGTTGGGCCATAGGGTAAGGAAATGCGTTTGCATTTAGAGTAGTAGGTCAAGAGGCTGAGGGTCTGGAAGGATGAAAAATCCACACAGCTGGGCCGTTATGAAGCCTGCTCTGATCATTTTGAGAGGCAGTGTGGATGGTAGGGGGTGGGGATGGGGCACAGGGCTCAGAAATCAGATACACCTTGAGGCTGATCAATTCTGAACCCACAGCAAAGCCAGGTTCCTCACTCTGCGTCTGGGGGCATGCTGCTCAGCCCAAGATGACCCCAGCTGGCGCTGCCACCTGTGAGAATGTGCCTGGGTCATTGTCAGTTGTTGTAAATGTTTTGCTGTTTAGAAAACACTGCTTATTAGTAATTTCCAAATCGTTCAGTATTGTGTGATATGATTTTCTTATGACTGAAGCAGTTGAAGTTAGTACCAAGTACCATGGTAAGTAAGGAGAACTCTTGCTTATGAATACCCTGGTGATCAGTTCACATACTGGCTTTTCCTGGGTCTAGAGGGTTAAGCGTCCACAGGGCCAGGCTGGCTCGTGGTGCAGTGGAGTGCAAGGACTCCAGGCATGAGGAAGGGAGGCCTGGGTTTTTGAGTCCAGCTTCCCTTTCACTAACTCTGGGACCCTGCACCTCGAGTCCTTTGTGTGGCCTCCTGGAGTCTATTGCCTCTTCTTCAAAATGGGGAGTAACCATTTTCCTGCTTGGCTTTAGGTACTGTTGGGAGAACTGCATGAGCTGGCCCCATGAATGCACTTGGGAGTCAGTCAACCACAGCACCACACAAGATCTCTCTATGATCTCAAGGCTGTGACCAGAATGCAGACATGAGGGCTCGAGTGCTTTCAGTTTCATCCCATAGTTAATATTTGTGAATAGAGAAAGGTGGTTTTATTTTGAAAAACCCAAGTCGTGTCTGTGGTAGAAGAAAACAACGACACCTGTAGATAAATATAAATAAGAGAAGTGGGGAAAAGCCTTAATCGCCCTGTGACGACTGATGTGTTATTTAGTGATCAGTAAATCCATGGTCTTGGATCCGGGAATCTGTTTACATAGCCATTCTCTAACCTAAGCGTCCGAACAGCCTGTGAGATAAAAAAGTCGTTGTGATCCCCTCTTGATTGAGGCTGTGAAGGTGGGGCTGGGCTCTTTACCAGGCAGCATCTGAATCTTGGAGTCACTGTCAGACTTACCACCAAGGAATCGTCCTTACCAATTCTTCCAGGACTGACCAGGCTCGGAGCTCATCACCAGCAGAGGCTGACCCAGAAGCCTGAGTGCTGTCTTAGCCCTAGAACTGGGGGAAAACCCTGTGATAGTTTTTCTGGGATCGCATTCTCAGGGTCGAGGATCTGGATTGATCTCAGTGAGCATGGAATCAAAGCAGGGGGTTAGTGAGTCTTTGTGGGGTATTTTATCTAACCTCTTCTGGATAAGACCTTTTGAGCTTTATCTTTATCATTTACCTTTCAACAGAGCAAGGTTCTCCAGCCCACCGGATGCAGGGCCTCCTGGGTAAACTCTGGCAGGATTGTCTTATCCACTTCCCTCTTGTCAGCATTCCCTTTGAGTCGCCAAAAACTTCTGTCAGCGCAGCTCCTCCTCCTCCTCCTCCTCCTCCTCCTCCTCCTCACAATCATGTGGCAGTTTCTGTGGTCAGACCTTCTCTGCTGTTTGATGGGTTGAAATCAGTGTCATCTTTTTCCGTCAGGATGCCTGGGCACCTTTAGGAAGATTGCCATTGTCACAGGAGCCATCGTCTTTAAGTTTTATTTAATTTATTCGTTTTGAGAGAAGGAGAGAGAAACGTCAATTTTGTGGTTCCACTCCTCTATGCATTCATTGGTTGCTTCTTGTATGTACCCTGACCAGGAATTGAACCCACAACCTTGGCATATCGAGACAACACTCTAACCAACTGAGCTACCCGGCCAGGGCCAACCATCATTTTTTTTTTTTTTTAACGTGGCTAAATTTCTGGGAGGAAATGTGCACATTCAATTAACCTCATATTTTTCATCTTGGTTCTTTTTAGCTTCCATTACAGAACAAGGCATCTGCGAACATGCTCTCCAAATTTCACATCACATTCTCATTGAGCTTGCCGCCTCCTCTGCACTCATTATATTTAATTCAATCCAATGAATAAGTGTCAAAAGGCATGGGCTTTTGGATCAGACCTGGGTTCACAGCCCAACTCCACCACTTATTGGCTGAGTCACCTTAAGAAAGCTACCTATCACAGTTTCCCCTCTCCCCGCATAAAATGTGAATGAGTACCCCCCCACACTGGGGTTTGCAGGAAGGTTAAATGAAGTGATGTGTATTATGTGCTTAGCTCAGTAGCGTGCATAATAAGTGCATAATAAAAAGAAAACTTAAAAAACAGTGCCCCAAACATTTATGCATAAGCTTCTAAACAAATATGGAGTCCCCTCTGTAGCCAGGCCTGCTCTAGGCTCTGAGAATCAGCAGTGGTGAAAACGGAAGCTAGTGTCCTCACAGCTTAGCTGAGGTGTAAACAAAGCAAAGAAACACATAAGCCTGGTGTCGAATGGTGAAAAGTGCCTGGAAGACAAAGAGGGAGAGGACAGAGGTTTTGTTTCTCACACTTGCCACTTAATGTAGGGCCTGAGGGTCTGCTGTGTCCTCTGCCTAGACTGTCCCCTCCCCGCCCCCGGCCACCGCCCTTCACATCCTCCACGATTTCTCTCATTTCTGTCAGGTGTCTGCCCAAACATCACCTCATCAGAGAGGCACACCTTATCTAAGAAGTTAGACACACATAGAATAAATACATAAAGAGATGCCATGCCTGCCTCTGAAGTTTACACTCATAAAATTGACAATGACAGTTGTTCCAGATTAAGGAAGTTGCCTTAAAAGAAGCACAAATGGCTAACATTCTGTTAAGGGAGTCAGGAGAGGCTATATTAAAAACAACAACAACAACACGGCACTTGGGATATTGCTGGGTATAAAAGGAGCCTGGAATCGGAGCAACCTGGGTTCAAATCCCAGCTCTGTCCTTGCTACCTTGGGGAGTGACCTGGGTGTCACTCAGAACACAAAGTAAGAGCACCTACCTCGGAGGACTGTTGCGTTCAACGGGAAACAAGCCCCCAATTGCCCATGTGGTACAGGGGGTTGGTTTGGCTCTCAATGGCTCCCTCTTCCGCCTAATGTATAATCAATAGTAGTTTTGGTTTGGGTTCCCATCAAAATTCTACTCTCACAATGTACTGTTGTCTTGTCATTGTCTGTATGAGCATCTGGCCAGGAGAAGGGGTGCCTCTTGTGGACCCGGACGCTGTGTCTCTAGAATGGGTGGCACCGTGCCCGTCTCGCAGGGCCAGGTGATCAAAGATAATGAGCACGCACATCCACAGAGACAGAACCCTTCTGCACAGGCAGGAATCTTGGGATGGTCTGTTCTGTTCTCCACCCCTACACCTCAGTATCCCCAAATTGTTTCTGACAGATAGGTGTTGAGCGTGTTCTTGAAAGAGCTTCCATGTCTCCTCTGGGGAAGTGCATGCTGGGTCAAACCACATAAGGCAAAGCAGGTGAAATGATACTGCTGTGTCCTCCTCTTCTAGCCCTGATTCTATTTTAATGCCCCCAGATTTTAGGAGGAATTGAAGAATATTGATTTGTCCAGTACAGGGGCTGCAACCAGAATATTACGATTTTAAAGATCAGTGATAGTTTTGAAGACATGGAGAGTTTTATATCAGCTACATCTTAGTTGTTCCAGGGATGCCTAATGTCAAGATGTATTTCCTGCATATTCTCCTCCGGCATTGTTTTTCTGAGAGCTTTCTATTTGTTTGTTTGTTTTCGTCTCTTAGCAACTCCACCATAAAACAAATGAGACGCAACAGAGAGACAATTCAAACAGTTTTGCTTAGGACATTTTACTAAATGGGTTTGGGAAAGGGAGCGGGAGGCCATGGTTGGCTGGAGTGCTTGAGGCTTGGTCACCGTGGCACTCTGTGTCACCTCTCACCTCTGTCCTCTGTTAACACACAGTTCAGGGCAGAAGTCACTGTGAGTTTGGAGATCACATCTGGAATTGGATGTGGGGCTTGAGTTTGTTGTGGAAAACTCCCCCTGCGCAGATCATGGAGCTTGGGCCAGCAAGACCCAGTGTGAGCTGGGGCCTCCGGCAGCCTATCTAAGTGCTGCAGCCCCGGACCAGGAAGGGTTTTGTTTGTCAGAATGAAAGCCTGACCTCAACAATG
This sequence comes from Murina feae, assembly GCA_004026665.1. NCBI lineage: Eukaryota > Metazoa > Chordata > Mammalia > Chiroptera > Vespertilionidae > Murina > Murina feae. Next base: position 31,942 of record PVJC01013040.1, read on the forward strand.
GGCTGCAAGGGGCACTCATTGCTTTGAAATCTGCCTGACTGCCCAGAAAGTTGACTCAGAAAAATGCCACGAAAAGGTTTCTAGTCACCAAAATTGCTTTGGCAGACATCCCCTCTGCAGGCAGCCTGAAAACCTTGGGTAAATGTGGCACCCGAGCTTCCTCAGCTTCAGAATTGAGTGCAACATCAGGCCAGTGCAAACACGCTTCTTTTCTTTGGACGATTCGTGGTGTAGTCACAGGTGTAGTCACAGGTGTAGTCACACGCTTAGCCTCAGTGGACCCACCTGCATGAATGGAGTTACATTTACTGCTGTCTTGGTTATGGCAGGCACTTCTGGGATGAGTCAAGCATAGGGGAGGGGACCAGATATTGATCCACACCAGTACTCAAACCAGAGATGGCCCAGAGGCTGTGGTTGTCATCAGTTCTCTGAGTAAGGGCCGTGCTGTGACGTTTCCTCTCCCCACTAAGAGCTGGCACCGCCCAGCTTCCCTGGGAGAATGATTCTCCAGTGTGTCCTTCTTTCTTTCTGCTCCTCAGAACTCAGCTTCCAAGGGCTTGAAACATAGCCCTGCCCCCCACCATTGCTGCTTGTAACTTGGGAGATAGGCTTCCCAACTCCCCCTACCCAGGAAAGGAGAGTGTGGAGTTGGAGGCAGTGCTCACCTGTGCCAGATACAACAGGAGGTCCAGGGAGAAAAGGGTCCAAATGACACAGGGGACTGGTGAGAGGCGTCTCAGGTGCCCTAGTCTTCACACCAAATTGAAAAGGATGGACACCTTGGTGCATCCACCTTGTGAAAGGTCAGTTAGTGGCTCTCAAATTTCTGAACACACTCATCTGCCAGTAGGTTTATCATCACTTTCTATCCCCCTGCCTTGGAGGTCTCTCCTCTAGCCACGTATGCCTGACCCTTTGTCTGCCTGCCCCACCACCTCCTTTGGACTAGGTTCTGTTGTTATCCCTCTATGTTACATTTCTATAGCTTCTCTCTCACCACCAGCTGTTTTTCCCATTAAGATATCTAAGACTCTCTGGTCCTACAAAGGGACCAGGCCTTGACCCCATTGCCTCTCTAGCTTCCATCCAATGTTTCCCCTCCCGCCTTCACCTGAGCACTGTAAACAGAGTGTCCACATATCTCTTATCTTCTGCTCAACCCATTGCCATCTTCCCCTTCTCTCATCATGCCATGGAGTGAGGCTCCAGGGGCACCTGAGACTCCTCTCCCCAGTGCCCTGTGTCATTTGGATCCTTCTCTCACTGGTCCTACTATTGTATCTGACCCAGGTGAGCACTGCCTCCAACTCCACACTCTGTTTTCTTGGCTCCTGAGACTTCAAACTCACATGATCTGTTCCAGTTTCTCTGTTTTTCTCTGCTGCATGAATTTCTCTTCTATTTCTAAAAAAAAATTGATGGCTTCAGGGTTACCTCCTTGACCCACTTCTCATTTACTTTCTCTTTGGTGATGGCATCCAGTCAGGACTTTGACCATCATCTACACACCAATTACTACCAGGTATGAATCTGCAGCCCAGACCTCTCCTCACAAGATTCTGAGCAGAACATCAGATGGAAATGCCTTCAGAGGCCAGACAGGCAAAGTCAATGAATGAAACAGATTGTGAGATTGTGGCGGGTCAGGGAACCTCTTGCTCCAGCTGAAGGTGATGGGGAATGGCTACTACTTAGCCCCAGCCAATTGTTGATGCACAGGAATTCAGGACTGGTGTTGCCAAATTTTTCAAAAATTTCAGAGAAGCCAACATTATGTAATCTTATTTAGAATTTTTAAATGATTAAATATTGGTTCAAAAATGTCTGTATGGACCAAAGCCCGTCTGAGAACCATGTCTGAGTATGGACCTCCTGTGTGGGATAATGGTTTGACACATACTCCACTGACTGCTCAACACCTTTATTCTGAAGCCCCGAGGCACTTCAAATTGAACGTTCCCCATTCTATCCTTTCCCCAAACCCTCCCCTCCTCTTATATACCTTTTCTCAATTAGTGTCACTTCCTTCTACCCCTTCTCCCAAGCTGGAAATAGTTCTTTCCTTCCTCCTCTACATTCAATCCACCACCAAATTCCACCAACATAACTTCTTAAATAAATCCTGAATCTATTCTCATATGTCCATCTCTTGCCACCATTATCATGGTTTAGGATAAGATCATCTTTATCTGGACCAGTGGCCTCCTGAGTGATCATAGTAGTTGATTTGCCTTGTGTATAAATTATACTTCTAAGTCAAACATGTAATCTTACTCCCTTGACAGCGACTCTTTTGGAATGGGCTTATGACCCAATCTGTGCTAGTGGGATGGGAGACAAAGTTTGCTGGGAAGCTTCTGGAAAATTTTTTCTTGCTAGGAAAGAGATTGAAGAAGAGACAGTGGTCTTACTGTGTCCACATGTCACTCTGGGAACTGTTGCAGCCATCTTTTGAAAAGAGGGAAGGGAGAAAATAAACAAACGGGACTACATCAAAATAAAAAGCTTCTGCACAGCAAAAGAAACCGTCAACAAAACAACAAGAAGCCCACTGCATGGGAGAACATATTTACCAATGTTATCACAGATAAAGGTTTAATCTCCAACATTTATAGGGAACTCACACACAACTTAACAAAAGGAAGATAAACAATCCAATAAAAAAAATGGGCAAAGGACCTAAATAGGCACTTTTCAAAAGAGGACATTCAGAAAGCCAAGAGACATATGAAAACATGCTCAAAGCCACTAATCATCCAAGAGATGCAAATCAAAACAACAATGAGGTACCATCTCACACCTGTAAGAATGGCTATCATCAACAAATCAACAAACGACAAGTGCTGGAGAGGATGTGGAGCCACTATGGAAGACAAATATGGAGTTTCCTCAAAAATTTAAAAATGGAACTGCCATTTGACCCTGTGATCTCACTTCTAGGGATATATCCCAAGAAGCTAGAAACACCAATCAGAAAGGATATATGCATCCCTATGTTCATAGCAGCACAATTTACCATAGCTAAGATTTGGAAACAGCCTAAGTGCCCTTCAGCAGATGAATGGATTAGAAAACTGTGGTACATCTACACAGTGGAATAGTGTGCTGCTGTAAAAAAGAAGGAATTCTTACCGTTTGCAACAACATGGGTGGAACTGGAGAGCATTATGCTAAGTGAAATAAGCCAATCAATGAAAGAAAAATACCACATGATCTCACTTATTTATGGATAATAAAGACCATTATAAACTGATAAACAAAAATAGATACAGAAGCAGAGCAGCATCAAATAGACTGTCAAATTACAGCAGGAAGGCCAGGGAGGGTTGTGGGGGAGGGGAAAGGGATCAACCAAAGGACTTTTATGCATCCATATAAGCATAACCAACGGACACAAAACACTCGGGGGTAGGGGAGGCTGGAGGAAGGTCAAGGGGGAGGGGAAACATATATACTACTCTTTTTAATATTTTAAGCAATAATAAAAAAAATATGAAAAAAAAAGAAAGAAAAGAAAAGAGGGAAGGCAGCCTGCAGGCAAAGCCAACCACAGACGATGGTGGAGTGGAGAGAGGATGGAACCTGGGTCTGCAGGTGAGCCACTGAATTGGCCACCTCTGCTGCCTGTCATCTCAGAGCTTGCAGCGGTGTTGGATAATAAGCGTTTGGTAAATTCAGCCTGTTAGAGTCCGCCTTTGTGTTTAAGGAAGCCAGAGGCATCCTGACTTGTACCTTGTCTCCTGCCTCTAGGTCTGTGCTCTATCATTCCACGTGACACTTTTGGCCAGGGTGGTCCCTCTAGAGGCAAATCTGACCACATCACCGCCTGCTCATGGGTTCCATTGCCTACAAGATAAAGTCCTAGGGCCTTGGCAGAATGTACAAAGACCTCCAGGACAGGCCCCCTGCCTCCACAACCGCATCAGCTCCCACTGTTTAACACCAACCTTCTGCCCATGTGAGTCTGATCTGCTTGCAGTTCCCTGCAGAAGCGATGCTGTTTAATTAACTCTCTCATTTATTTGCAAATACACACAAGTGTCAACTCTGGACCAGGAGTACTTCAGTGCATACCCGCTACCACCCCCACATCCTCTACTCTAGCCACCTCTAGCCCAATATTTAGCCCTTGTAATATCTTTATATATTTTAAACTGTTTATTCAGTGTTTTCTTTGGAAAACATTTTAAAAATACAGTAAATTGAAAGATTAGTATAATGAATGTGCATGTACCTGGGTTCACTAATTAACATTTTGTCATTTGTTTTCTGCCTCCTACCCCCCTTTATGTATATGTGTACATACAACACGGAGACATGCCTTTTTCTGAGCCATTTGACAGTATATAGATAGTTATAGATATCATGACACCTCACCCCTAAATAGTTCAGTATGTGTCTCCTAGGAACAAGGACACTCTCTTACGTAACCATAATTCCATTGTCACACCCCAGAAATTTTTTTAATCCTCACTCAATGATATGTTTATTGATTTTGCGGGATTGGGGTAGGGAGGGAGAGACAGGTAGACAGACAGACATCAATGAAAAAGAGAAACACCGACTGGTTGCCTCTTGTAAGCATTTCTCTCTGACTAGGAAAAAACTTGCGCCCTGACTGGTTTGGCTCAGTGGATAGAGCATCGGCCTCTAGACTCAGGGGTCCCAGGTTTGATTCTGGTCAAGGGCATGTACCATGGTTGCGAGCACATCCCCAGTGGGGGGGTGTGCAGGAGGCAGCTGATTGATGTTTCTCGCTCATCGATGTTTCTAATTCTCTATCCCTCTCCCTTCCTCTCTGCACAAAATAAATAAAATATATTTTAAAAAACCCAAAACAAACAAACAAACAAACAAAAACTTGCAACCTGAGTATGTGCCCTGATTGGGAATCAAACACACAATCTTTTTGTGTATGGGACGATGCTTCAACCAACTGGACCACACCAGCCAGGGCAAACTCTAGAAGTCTGAGTATGTAATATGTAGTTCTTATTCATATTTCTTCAAATGTCCCAAATGTTTCTTGCTTTCTTTCCCCATCCGGGATATCACTGCCAGGCTGTTCTCACCTTTTTTGGGAGACCTTCCTTGAAGTCCTTCTGTGCCTCAGCGCTCTCAGAAAGCCTTGTGTGGTTGTCATTGTGGTATTAGCCACTCTTTTTATGTGTGCTTACCCCTCTTTAAATCAAGTTCATGTCATGCTCATCTTCTCAGTGCAGCACAGCGTGAGGCACATAGTAGGTGCTCAGCATTTGTTGGTTGAATAGGTGATTAAGTGGCAGAATTGGAGCCAAGGACCACAGCTTCAGTACTATTTTCTTGCTTCCATATTAATGGCTTTTGAAGATGGTGATGTTAATAATGTAAGAGCAGAAAGTCCCATCTGTCAGATGGTGAGGAGAGAGAGGTAATCCGGACAGTGGTGAACAATGGAAAAAGCCAACAGTTAATGATGTCCAAGGCCACACTCACATAGAAGCACCTCCCGGAGGACCCAGTGTGTCGGTGGAAGAAGACATCAGCTTTCCACCGGTGGTTGCAAAGCCTCTGTTGTATTTGCAGGCCTGCTGTACCCAGTGCTGTACACATCTACCTGGAGCCATGCTTGCTGGTAGAATGGACTTGTCAGCCATCGAGGATGCAGCTGATTGTACCAGGGGAAAGTAGCCCTTAGCTCCGACGCAGCATGTCTGTCCCTAGTTCGAACTTCATTTTTTGGAATTAACTCTGCGAAGTTTTCTGACTGGCTAGTTTTCAACTGATATATACGATTTAGACCCAGAGACTCAAAATCTGAACCCAAAGGACATTTCCGTTCTGCTGGCGACACGTCCTTTACCAAGAAGAGTGTGGGGAGACAGCAAGATGGCTGCATAAGGTAAACACCGTAGATGCGGCCGTGAAAAAACTATTTTGGAATAACCAAGAAAAGAAAACATGAACACCACTCACACCCACAGGAAGGCTGGCTGAGTGAAAATCCTACAACTAGAAAAGAGTCTGAGACTCGGAGGAGCGGCGGAAGCAAAGTGCAAAGACGAGGGTACGGAGGCGCGAGCACGGGGCTCGGGGAGGGAGCTGGCGCCGGGGACATGGTTCTTTTCCAAAACGGAGAGAGCCACAAGTCCCCAGCGGCTCTGAACTCCAGTTCCAAGCGAGTTCCTGAAGGCCCAGACACCCAGAGAGGGGGGACTGACTGGCGCCGGGAGGAAATCCAAAGCAAGTTTCTCTCAGCGTTGCTTGCAGCAATTACCACGGGACACAGAGACCTGGTGTCTCTCAGCGCAGGGCTGAGAAGCGCCATAGCTATTTGCTCCGCCCTGCAAACTCCCCGAGGCCCCGCCCCTCCCTAGCTGTGCGCGGCAGTTCGGGTGAAGGGGTGGCAGCGGCGATCTGGTCCGCGGCTTAGAAGATTGTGGACTCCCTGGACGCACTGAGTGCAGCGCGGGCTGTGGGGCAACGGGGCGGCGGAAGACCAGTGGCGCTGTAGCACTGCTATTCGCACTGATCACCAACTGGGAGAGTCGGGGACTGAGAATCGTGGGCAGACCCTACGGCTTGGAGACACCAAGCGCAGTAGAAACGCCATTGTGAATCGCTCCACCCCCGGTGACTCTGAGACCCCGACCCACCCCACCTACAACCATGCCCACCCCACCTACAACCCCGCCTACCTGCCTGCAACA
>PVJC01013041.1:0-38631 GCA_004026665.1 Murina feae
AGACACACAGGATGTCCCAAAAAAATGTATAAACACTTTAACAACTAATAACTCACTTAATTTTCACTTCTTTTCAGGTTTAACTGATTTGAAATAATGGGTGAAGTCAGACTAAGCTTTGAACAAAGAAAATTTATCCACCAGACTTTTTTATGTGGATACATAAAAAATAAAGTTTATGGTACAAAACCAGCAACAGTTGACAAATTGAAGACGCACAAATACTGAACAAAATGATTCTTGATGTTTGCAATTCCACTGCTTCATGGTATCAGCAATGCCTGGACCAGAATGGTCATCAGTTTGAAAACAGGCATTGACAAAAAAAAATTATATTTAGATATATATATTTCTGTAGATTATTTCAAATTTTAAAAAATGAACTGTATGCTAATAAACACTGACTTTATAATCATTCAAATTGTGTATACATTTTTTGGGACAACCTATATATCAAAAGCTGGATAAGTGGTCTCAGTCAAAAAATAAGCATTTTTAAAAGTTTGGAATCATCTATGAAAGATGAAGTCAAGGCAAAGATGTGACTATCATTCCTACAGGATCCAGGCAGGTAACAAAAATGAATGAAATAGGCATTTCTATTACCCACAGAAATGATGGGAACTGCATTGACTGGTAAGCCCAGTCTAAAGAGGGCAGCTACTTGTTCTATTATTCTGCAGACAATGGGAATGCAGCTAAGTAATGCCTGTTCAAGTCTTCGCAAAAATTAAGAAATCCATGAATTTTATTGAGAAATTACCCAAATTTTCAATGTTGATCACTAGCTGAAACTTACAAACACTGCAAATCAAAGAAAATACATCTGTAGGATAGTTCAGTCCAGAGAGCACTTCTAAGCTAATGTGTGAAAACTGGTTTCATAAAAGTATAAGAGGGTAATGAGTAAAAAATTCAAGCTTTGAGGTAAAACAGGCTTGTGTTTGAATGAATGATGCTAAAAAATTATTTCTTCAAACCACTCTCTCATAAATGATGAAAAACTCCTAAACACTACCAGATACACAACACACATTACAGAAATAGCCCTTACTCTCCCTACTTAACCCTGCAAGTCCTTAGGAAAATTTTACATACAACAGATAATAACACCCTTAAAGACTTTAAAAGTTATAAAAAGGACATCAGAAAACAGAGGTGCCTGCCATGTCCATTGCTCTCAACTCCTGCTACTCAGAGAAGTCCTGTAGGAATACAGAAAAGATACTGTTAACTTAGGGCAGCGATTTCCAGCCTTTTCATCTCATGGCACACATAAACTAATTACTAAAATCCTATGGCACACTGGTTGAAAATCACTCATTTAGAGATTGGCTTGAAATGGGCCTTCTTAAAGTGTTACAGCTAACTAGATTGTCAATCTCCAATTAAAAAGATAAAGACAAACAAACGAACAAAAAAGACTAAGGACCTGTCTCTTTTATCAATTTCATAGACCTTAACTTGCTGGTAGAAGTGAAAGAAATAGTTTATACTTTTAATACTCTGGGCCAAACTTCCAGAAGACTTATTTCTATAGAATGCATGGTACAAAGCAAAGCATTGACACCAGATGTTTAAATATTAAAAATGTCATACTCTGAAATTCATTTTATATATAATTTAATCAAACCAAAACATGTACTGCTACAGTTAAAATACCTTTGGACCTCTCAAACTACTTAACTTTTTTTTAATATATTTTATTGAATTTTTTTTTTACAAAGAGGAAGGGAGAGGGACAGAGAGTTAGAAACATCGATGAGAGAGAAACATCCATCAGCTGCCTCCTGCACACTCCCCACTGATATGTGCCCGCAACCAAGGTACATGCCCTTGACCAGAATCGAACCTGGGACCCTTGAGTCCGCAGGCCGATGCTCTATCCACTGAACCAAACCGGGCAGGGCAAGTTAACTTTTTAAAAGAGAAAAGACATCAACTTCCAACACATCTGTGTTAAAAAGTAATATTTACATATACAGAAAAATTCATTGGGTTATAATTAATAAAAATAGGTCCAATAAGTTTCTAACCTAGTTACAAATAATAAAGAAAAGTATTTTATGTATAGATTTGAGTATATGTCTACATAGACACTGAACTCTAGAAATTTTACATTACCTTCATACAAATATAGCATAGGCTGGAACGTGCTAGAAACAGACAGCATTAGGAAAGTTTAAATTTTGTAATTTCAAACACTTTCTCTCTTCCAGCTCCCATCATATTAAGAGGAAAAATAATTAATACAAAACAGTGACTGGTAAGTCAGAAAGGGGGAAGCAATTAAAAGGTTTTATTAAATACCTAAAAATGATTTACACTTTAAAATTAAACCCATATTTCCACTACTAATTCTCCTAATCTACACAAACATAATCGTTCTCATACATTAAAACAAATATAGAATTTCATTTTAATATAGCCTATTCTACATATCCCATCATTTAAACTTCTTACAAACTTGATCATAAATATCTCATAACAGATGAAAAAACCGTAAAATTACAAATATGTCCATGTATCCAAAAGCTACAATCTTGATGCTGATTTTAAAATCAAACACTTGTATTGTTTTTTAAAGTTCTGCTTAAAACAAATGTTAAAAAGTGTAACAAACCTTTTAACCACTGTGTAATGCAAAATGATAGTTTATAAATGATTTCAGAGTTCTGAATTTAGAAAACGTCTGCGTATCTGCCCTGGCCAGGTAGCTCAGTTGGTTAGAGGTTTCAGGTTCTATCCCGGGTCAGGGCACATACAAGAATCAACCAATGAATGTATGAATAATTGGAACAACAAATCAACGTTCCTAAATAAATAAATAAATAAAAAGTTACTGTTAAAAAAAAGAAAATGTGTAACAAGAGTCTTAACCCACAAAGATTATGCCGTTACTTTACTTTCTTTTTCTTTAATGCTCAGACTACCCCAACTTTTATTGTTTCAATCTTTAAAAATAAAGGAGAGTTTATGAACTACATCAGTAGTTTAAAATATCTCAGATGTTTGTCTTACTTTTTACTGCCTCATATAAATCAGTATCTAACTCCTTACAATCACAAAAAGTGAAAACTGACAGAAAGTGATTTACTGGAAGCCACACTTAGAAGGTATATACAAATGCTAAGTGAAAAGGCTCTTAGAGAGGGTCTCCAGCACATGATACTAACACTAAACATCTACTAGAGGCTCTTAACCTAAAATGTACTATCTAATGAATGAATACCACAAACTACAGCAAAAGTTTACCTACAAAGTTATCAGCCTCGGACAAAGTAGAATACAGGACAAAAAAAAAATGCTTGGCTGTGAGATCATAAGTCAAAGTGACAGACGAAAGAACAGAAACTACAGATACTGCATGAAATATTCAGATATTTTCTAAATTGTCAAATTAGGTTATCACTCATCCAAAGCATTCCGGAAGTGTTTTTTTTTTTCCAATTCAATGCTTTAAAACTACGTTCGAGTTTTTAAGTGTCCTTGAAAGAGCAAGTCAAAAAGTCTACCTAAAACAAAGCATTTACACAACAAAATGATGCAGCTGGTCCTAGGATACAACAGAAACAAAAATCTCCTTCAAAACCCACCAAGCCAAGAGTGTGTGTGCCTTTAGCAAATCTGAGTCCACCTTGGGGGTGAGGGGCTGCCGGTGTCCTGCCAGCTGCCCTGACTACTGCACCTGAGAGTTGGAGAAAACTCTTCCGAAGTTGGGCCGCCCCCGGGCCGTCGCTCGGAGAGACCCGATCCAGCCTCCACGACAAGAGAAGGTCCCGAAACGGCTCGCCTGCTCCCCACCAAGCCCTTTCCCCGGGGTAGCAGAAGGCTTTCCCCGGGCGGACACACACCCTCCCGCGAACCCTCTCCGAACGCTCGGGCAGAGGCAGGGCAAAGCGGAGGCCACTCGGCTCAGACCACCGGGAGACCCCGGGCACCCGTCCACCCGCGGCCCCTCGGCACGGCCGGGTCGGTCCGCATCGCCGCCACCCCGGGGGAAACACAGTTCACCAGCCGGGCCGCACACACCCCGCAACTTCCCACGAGCCTGCGCCGCGGCGCAGCCGCCGGAATCCGCCGGCGGGCAGGAGACGAGGGCGGAAGGGTGCGGGCGCGGGGGAGCGCGCCGCCAGGGCGGCTGCCCGGCGCCCCGAGAGCGGGCTGGACTGATGGAGCCGCTGGCCTGGGCTCCACGGCTCCCTCCCGGCGACCCGCATCTCCCAAGTTTGCTTCTCTGGGAGGCGACCCCTGCATCCCCCGCCACCGGGGCTGCGGAGGGCGGGGAAGGCCTCGCCGGAGGCTCGCAGCCTCCTCGGCCCACCACGGCGGGGAACGCGGTCGGGGTACGAGGGACAATAGGGAGCGGGGAGCGCCGCGCGCCTGAGTGGCGCCGCCGGCCGGCCGGGCTGACTGACGCGCCCGCCGCGCGGCACGACTGGGCTCCGCTCGGCCGCGCCGCCGCTGCCGCCGCGCGGTCCGCGGGGGTCACGGCGCCCCCGGCACTCCGGGTCGTGCCTCACCTCCCAGCCCCGCTGCCCAGGAGAGGAGCAGAATTAACACTCTCAGCAACACCATCTTCCGCTGCCGCCGCCTCCTCACGGGTTAACAGCAGCACATCGATCCGGAGGGAGCAGCTGAAGGGGCTTGGTCCGGAGACTCCACGGGAAGCCGGGACCTCCCCCCGACCGGAGAAACGGCGAAGCACCTCCCTCTCGCTCCACTTCAGGGGCCCGACAGGCTCCCAGCTCCTCCAAAACAGGGACCTCCCTCCCGCTCGTTCGTTTCCTTCCTCCCTTCCCCGCTTTCCTTCCCTCGCTCCTTTCCTCTTCCCTATCTCCCTCCCCCAAGCCCGGGACCTCCGCCTCCTTCCTCACCACGTGATGCACGGGCGCCCAATGGGCACGCGGAGCCGCGCCCCTTCCTCCGCCCCTCCCCCTCCCCGAGGCGTCCCAGGGCCGCGCGCATGCGCGCAGAGGCCGGTTCTCTGGCGGCCGGGCCCGCCGCCGCTTCCTGTCCGCCGGCGGAGAGCTGGGATTGGGCTTGGGAGGCGGGGTTCCCTCTGGTCCCGCCCCACGGCGGGAGCGCTCTCGGCTGATCGAGCTCCGCTAGTCCTTACAGCTGCTGAGAACTGTCAATTGGGGTAAAAATGGGAGAACGAAAGATGTTAAGGGGCCGCTTCCCACTTCTTAACAAGGAACGGAGATTTTTGTTTCTTTTTCGGCTTCTGGTGATGCATGACAGCTAATAAGTAACAAAAACCAAAGTGCCAGCAAGCGGTAATTATACTGGCGACGGTCACCGGCGATCAGACACAAATGTAAACACCTTCAAGCATCAGCAAGGAAAGGCACAGCCTAAGGCATATTTTTCTGAGCTCTTTACAGATTTGTGTCACAGCCCTGGCCTTAGCCGTTCTAAAAGCCTTCAGCCTAAACCACAAAGGTCCTAAATCCCCAGCCCCCCAAAAATGTCCTCTTTACCACTTTCTCTGTCCCATCTCTGAAAGAACTCTCAAATCTCCCTCAACTTCCTAACTTAAAGTTTGTATTTGGTTTCTTAGTAACTCACTTTGGTTCTTAAAACTCGTATTTCATGGACGACAGATTGAAGCAGATCTGAAACTGGAGAAATTCAAAATAAAATAAGAGAGGAAGGAAGGAGGGAAGGAGTGAAGGAAGGAAGGGAAGGAGGGAGGGAGGGAGGGAGGCCCTTGAAGTTAGTCTTGGCAATGGTGTTTGTTTGTTTTGGATATGGCATCAAAAGCACAAGCAATGAAAGCAAAACTAAATAAGTGGGACTTACATCAAACCAAAAAGGTTATGCACAGTAAAAGAAACAAGAAAATTAAAAGCTTCGAATGAGGAAAAATATGTCCAAGTCAGATATCTGATAAAGGGTTAATATCCAAAATATGTAAAGAATTCTTACAACTCAATAGCACAAAAGCAAACAACCCAATTTTTAAAAAAGGCAGAGGAACTGAATAGACATATTCCCAAAGATATCCAAATGACCTATAAGTACGTGAAAAGATAGATCCTCAACACCACTAATGATCAGGGAAACATAAATCAAAACCACAATTAGATATCATCTCACCGTCAGAATGGCTCTGACCAGAAAGACAAGGGTTGTAAAGGATGAGGATAAAAGAGAACCCTGTGCTCTGTGGTTGGTGGGAATGTAAATTGGTACAGCCAATACAGAAAACAATAGAGAGGCACGCCCCCTACCGGGGATCAAGCCTGCAACCTGGGCATGTGCTCAGACGGAATCTTCCACCACCCTCCAGGCGCACCAGATGATGCCCAACCAACTGAGCCCCACCAACCAGGGCTCATGGAATTGTTTTTATAATTAAATTTAAATTAGTTAACATTCATAAAGTGATTACAACAGTGCCTGGCAGGCAATAAGTGGTTGGTAAGCAAAAAAAGAAATACCATGGTCCTTTCATGAACACTCAAACACCCATTTAAAAGGAGTAATTAATAGCATTGTTTCCTTACCAGTATAATAAATGTGCTCCTCAAGTTTTAATAATGAGAAATTCAGCAAGCAAATCTGTGGCCGTATAAAGTATATTATACAAGTAATATTACAGAAAAAAATGCTTGTTGTACAACTTGAAAAAAATCCAGTAAATGTTTCAACAGTTACATCTAAATTTACAACTCCTAATAAACTAACTGCTTGCTGGATGTCTCACTGTCATGACAAACTCAACATATTTAACTTCTTATCTCTAATAATGGCACCAGTAACCTAGGGTGGAGCGTAGAATCATCTTGGACTCTTCTCTGAGTCTCTTGTCTACTCATAAGCAGTCACCAAGTATTGATTCTTCCCTGAAATTCTTTCTTGTGCCTGTAACCTTTCTCTTCCTACTACTGTCCCTTTGGTTTACACAATTATTTTCTCTTGCTTAAACTGCTACAGCCTCTCTCACTCCAGTCTCTGGTCCTCATGCTTTCAAATCCCACCTCAACCCACTGCAATTTACTTACATTCCCATCATTCCGAAGAAGTTACTCTGTGTAGGGCCATCAAAAATCTGTTTGTTATCAATGCCACTGTGCACCTTCACTCCTTATCTAACTGGATCCCTTGGTCAATTAACACTCTTTCCTCAAAATTCCCTTTTCCAATTATCCAAAACCTTGCTCTCTCCTGATTTTCTTCCTTACTTCTTTTTTTAAAAATATATTTCATTGATTTTTTTTTACAGAGAGGAAGGGAGAGAGACAGAGAGCTAGAAACATCAGTGAGAGAGAAACATCAATCAGCTGCCTCCTGCACACCCCTTACTGGGGATGTGCCCGCAACCAAGGTACATGCCCTTGATCGGAATCGAGCCTGGGACCCTTCAGTCCACAGGCGGATGCTCTATCCACTGAGCCAAACCGGTTAGGGCTCTTCCTTACTTCTTAACTGCATCTTTTCAGAAAAAACTGGGGTTTTTTCTTCCCTTTGTTTTTTGAATATAGCTGTTTCTTGGGATTTTTTCTTTGGCTTTCTTATCTTCTCATTCTTCACTTGCATAATTGTGTTTTTATTACACCCAAAAGTCTATGACTCACTTAGCTGAAAAACTCCTTGGTAACAAAGCCTAGATGTGTCTTTTTTCAAATTCTACCCCATTGCCTAACAGATATTCAGCACTTTACCTGGACCTGTGCTCCAAGCCTCAGACTTATATCCCAGTTGCACCATTTACTAGTTGTGTGACCTTGACTACATTAAGGCTCCTGTGCCACAGTTTCCTAGTCTCTACAGTGGGGAAAACAGTAATACCTATCTCAGAGGGTTGCTGTGAAAGTTAAATAAATTAATAGATGTAAAGTACTTAGTCTACATATGGCACATAGTAAACATTATAAAATTTTAGGTGTTGTTATCATTCCATGTCCAACATTTACTAGCTAACTCCTCCCTGAAGTTACACAGCTACACCAAATTCAGTATGTCCCAAACTGAACAAGCCCCTACATCAATCTACCCAAATCATTTCTTTCTTCCTAAATCTCCTGTTTTGTTTAATGGCAACACCATCCATGCAATTACCTAAACTGCTGTCCCACCCTGGAAGGTCATTAAGTCAGCTTTTATCTCCATCTTACTAAATTTCCCCTGCCACCTCTACTGCCACAGCTCAAGCTCTGCTCTCCTTGTCTTGCAATACCCACTCCCTGACATTTTGCCACCACTGCTGCCAGAATGATTTTTTTTATCCTTACCTAAGGATACATACATTAACTTTAGAGAGAGTAAGAGAACAAGAGAGAGAGAGGGAGGGAGGGAGAGAGAGAGGAGAGAGAGAGAGAGAGAGAGAGAGAGAGAGAGAGAGAGAGAGAGAGAGAGAGAGAGAGAAACATAGGTGTGAGAAACACCAATCAGCCACTCCCCACCTCCTGCACCCCTATACCAGCCTCAATTGGGAATCCAGCCCACAACCCTTCAGTGAAAGGGAGGATGTTGCAACCAACTGACTTACCAGGTCAGAGTCAGAGTGATCTTTTTAAAAATATATATCACTTTAGCCCTCAGTCCTGGCCAATGTGTCTCTCCTTTCTACCTGCTAAATTGAATGCTGCCTAATTTTAATCAATTTTTACTCAATAAACTCATAAAACTTTTCTGTGTAAAAAGGGGATCAGAGAAGAAAAGAACTTAGAAGACCCACTTTTGGGGAAAAGAGGAGTGAAAAATTGTATTTATAATTCACGGCATTTAGAAGGTATGTAATAAATTTTAATTTCTTTTTGAATGTAAAGGAAAAGTTATTATTAAAGAAATTGTTCAGGCTTCTTCTCCTCTGTTAAATCTTCACTAAGTTCATTGCCAGACAAAATTTAATAAAGGTGCTCTTTTATTTTTATTTATTTCAGAGAGGAAGGGAGAGGGAGAGAGAGAGAAAGAGAGAGAGAGAAACATCAATGATGAGAGATAATCATTGATTGGCTTCCTCCTACACACACCCCACTGGAATCAAGACAGCAACCCGGGCATGTGCCCTAACCAGGAATCCAACCGTGACCTCCTGGTTCAGCGGTCGACACTAAACCACTAAGTCATGCCGGCTAGGCCTCTTTTCTCCTTTAGGTGAAACTCCTACTCCATCCAGTTGAACTGGTCTACACTTGGGAACCCCAAAGCATCTTACACTTTCCCTCCTCCATGCTTTGTCCCCCATTTCCTTTCTGTTTATACAGTATGTTTATTTAAAAAAAAATAGAGTCTCTTATGCTAAAGCCCCATGTCAACAAACCGAGATTTAATTTATAGTTTCAGCTCTCAGAGAAATGTAATCTAAAGCCAGTCATTAGGAATCTCTTGATCAGCACTTGTTAGGTAATCTGCCTGAATAGACTTCTGCCATTCCCTAAAGGAACGTGAGCTTGTAATAACGAGCCTGCTTTTTTGCCCACTATAACTTCCTTGCTCCTTCGCCCTTCTGTTTATAAAAGTCTTTCATTTTGTACAGCTCCTTTTTACCTGCTAATTGGATGCTGTCTGATTTTAATCAATTTTTACTCAATAAACTCATAACAATTTTAATATACCTCAGTTATCTATCTAAATAATAGAGGAGTATGCAAATTAGCCAGTTTGCTCTAATTTCACAACCGAACAGCAGGGACCTGAGGCTACATGGTGGCTAGTCAGGGCAAGGGACCTCAGGCCAAGCCCCTGCCTCACCCCAGTGCCAGGTTGGGGGACCTCAGGCTGCGCCCCCTACCTGGTGGGACTTGACAGGGACCTCAGGCCATGCCCCCCCACCCCAGCATTGGGCTGGAGGACCTCAGACCACCCCCCTGCCTGGCAGGGCTTGATAAGGTACCTCAGACCATGCCCCCTCCGCTCCAGTGCCGGGACAAGCCACGTGGGGCTGTACCTCCCACCCAGCAGGGCTTGACAAGGGACCTGAGACTGTGCCTCCTCAACCCTGAGAGGCTTGATAAGGTTGGGGCTGGCTGGATTTGGGTCTCACTCAGTGGGGGTGGGGCCAGCTGGGTGTGGGTCTCCTGCTTTTTTGAAGCACATGAGGGTGGTGGGCGGGGACTTGACTCTAATTCTGGTGGCACACCCCAGACACTGATAGAAGAAAAAAAATTTTTAATATATTTTATTGATTTTTTTTTATAGAGAGGAAGGGAGAGAGATAGAGAGTTAGAAACATCAATGAGAGAGAAACGTCGATCAGCTGCCTCCTGCACACCCCCCACTGGGTATGTGCTGGAAACCAAGGTACATGCCCTTGATTGGAATCGAATCCGGACCCTTCAGTCCGCAGGCCAACACTCTGTCCACTGAGCCAAACCAGTCAGGGCAGAAGAAAGATTTTTATATACATTTTACTAATTTCCTTTAATCTCTGACACTTCTGTTATAGAGAAAGGGCAAATAGCAATATTAAAATATTTCCTTCAATTAATTCCCTTTTAATGTGAATGAATTTCGTGCACCAGGCCACTAGTCCTAATAACAAAAGCCTAATATGCTAGGTGTCCAACCATTTATTTGATCAGATGCTCCAACCAGTAGGTTAGATTGTTGTTGAGGTCCAGTCAATCGGGACTGGGTAAGAGGGGTTGGGCATGTCCTGGAGACTTCCTGCGGTCCCTCCCCAATTGTGCACCAGTGTGGTACCTCAGCCTGGCCTGCACCCTCTCACAATCCAGGACCTCTCAGGGGGTGTTGGAGAGGCCTGATCCCCACAGGGACCCCACCAGTGCACAAATTCATGCACTGGGCCTCTAGTGTTTAAATAAGTATTACCTAGAGTTTAAAACTCTGGTCACAGCCTTACACCTCATAAGCCAATTGACTCAAAGACATGTTTAGTTTGATTTATAGTTAATTTTTATTTATTCATGTTAATTTCCAATAAGGAGCTTTCTTGTTAAAATCTAAATTACAGATTTAAAATATGTATTTAAATCTATTTTTATTGATTTCAGAGAGAAAGGGCAAGGCAGAGAGAGATAGAAACATCAATGATGCGATAGAATCATTGATCGGCTGCCTCCTGCATGCTCCCTACTGGGGATTGAGCCTGGAATCCAGGCATGTGCCCCAACTGGGAATCAAACTGTGTCCTCTCAGTTCATAGACCAATGCTTAACCACTAAGCCACCACGAAACTAATCTCAATCATAACTTAATCCCAAACACCTATTTTTTATTTCCCCAATCTGCAATTAGTCAGGTGTAATGTTACTTTACGGAAATTCTTGTAATTATCCTGATATTGCAGAGGTCAGAGATATAGAGACTTTAAGGTAAACAGAGGGCACACACAAAATATTTGTTCTACTCCTGATTTGAAGATTTTTCAGACTTCCAAGATAATATTCCTGACATAGTACCAGGCAATATGATAGCACTTTACAATGCTATGAAATAGAAATACCCCATTTTACAAATAAGGAAGCAGTGGCAGACTAGGCTTCTAACCCAAGTTTGTTTAACTCTGAGTCTTTTTAATTACTGGGTGAATCTATTCTTATTATCATTGCACGGTCCAGAATCTACTTCTTGTCTTTGAAGGTGCAGAAGCTTGATGTTCCTCAGTGCACCCTGATTTTATCAGCCAACCAGGACTAATTCATAGGTACTAAATTCTCAGGACACTTATGTCTTGATCAAAATGTCACCTCATCATTTTATAAGTTAGATATTCATGTTAGCAAGTCAGTGCATTCTCTTTTTCATTTTTTTTTTATTTTTAAAAATATGTTTTTTATCTCAGAGAGGAAGGGGGAGGAAGAGAAAGAAACATCAATTATGAGAATGATAAAATATAGTTTTAGACATGACTTTGAAGGTGGACATACACACACATACATAAAATCCTTGAATGAGTACATTGAAAAAAAGACCAAAAGACTAACTATGGAGCATTGTGGAGTTTTGGGAGAATAATGAAAAAATCACAATGGCTATAGAAGGTAAATTTAGAAGACTTTTATTCTTTTTTTAATTGATTAAAAAACATATTTTTATTGATTTCAGAAAGGAAGGGAAGGGACAAAGAGATAGAAACATCAATGATGAGAATCATTGATCAGCTACCTCTTACATGTCCCCACTGGGTATCAAGCCCACAACTCAGCATGTGCCCAGAACAAGAATCAAACCATGACCTACTGGTTTACAGGTTGATGCTCAACCACTGAGCCACACCTGCTGGGCACAGAAGCCTTTTTTAAGTTTTATTACTAGAGGTCCAGTGCACAGATTCATGCATCGGGGGGCGGGCGGGAAGGAGGTGCTCTCTCGCAATCTGGGACACTCAGGGGATGTCTGACTGCCTGTTTAGGCCCGATCCCCTGGCCTGCAGGGATCGAGCCTAAACTGACAGTTGGGCATCCCCCAAGAGGTGTAGCAGTGCGCCAAGTGGCAGGCGGCAAGAAGGAGCCTGAGCCAGGGCCCAGACAGAAGAGGCTCCGCCAATGCAGCTGCGCTTGCCAGCTGTGAGCCCGGCCTCTGGCTGAGCAGCGCTCCACCTGTGGGAGCACACTGACAAACAGGGGGCAGCTCCTGCATTGAGCATCTGCCCCTTGGTGGTCAGTGTGCATCATAGCAACTGCTCAACCAGTCGTTCTGGTTGTTGTGGTTGTTCAGTGGTAAGGGTCACTTAGGCTTTTATATAGAGAGATTTACTTATTTTCCATAGGGGTGGGAGGGGAGGCTCCCACTAATGCTAGCATAGTGAGTCTCAAACCTTTTCATGTATTAGGACACCTACAGGTCTTATTAAAACTCAGACCTCTGCACCAAGAGTTTTTTATTCTGTAGACTAGAGAATTCATGGACTAGAGAATTTTCATTTTTAATTAGTTCCCAGGTGATGTTGATACTACTAATCCAAAAACTACACTTGGAGAATGACTGTACTAGAACTAAGGGATATCTGGAAAATTGGTGGGTTGGTAGGGCAGATGCATGTGTGAAGAGAGAAATCCTAAGAAAAAAATCCTAAGCCTCAGATATGATATACTTGATCCAATAACAAAACCTTAACCGCTTGGTGTAAGACAAGGGGAGTAGGGATTCTGAGTTGAAGGTAATGAAATATATTCTTTGAATTCATTCCTGGTGCAACCTATCTGGATCCATATTTAGGCCCCACTTTTAAAAAGGACTGCATAGCCCTAACTGGTTTGGCTCAATGGATAGAGCGTCGGCCTGCAGCCTGAAGAGTCCCAGGTTCAATTCCAGTCAAGGGCATGTACCTTGGTTGCAGGCACATCCTGAGTAGGGGGTGTGCAGGAGGCAGCTGATCGATGTTTCTCTCTCATCGATGTTTCTAACTCTCTCTCCTTCTCCCTTCCTCTCTGTAAAAAATCAATAAAATATATTTTAAAAATAAATAAATAAAAAGGACTGCATAAATAAAGAAGAAAAAAAACAAAAAAAGAAGGGAAAAAAAGGACTGCATAAATAAAATTGAGAGAACTGCACAAATATTCTTGCATATCAGAGCTATAATAAAAAGGAAAAGAAGGTCATTTCCCTCCATTCTCCATCATGTATCTTCAACACCACCAGGACAGACTAGCATCTGGTGAAGCAGCATGGAGTAGAAGCAGCACCTGGTAGAATATCATAGAGTTGGATTTGTTTCTGAACAGGTGTGGGACTCCTCATGGGGGCTCTCAGGAATAATTAAATAGGGAATGTACTTTGCAGGAGGCTTGAGTTTCTGCATAAGCAGTTGAGGGCCAGAGCCAGGGCAATTTGAGTTACATGGAAACCTTCGATTTTAACTAAGAATTTTTTCACTGTATCTTGAGTAGAAAACTACAGGGTATCAAAGTATATACACCCAGCATCTTCTGCTCAGAGCCACGTTTTAAGTCAGCTAACAATAAACAACCTCCAAACCATTTTTAGTAGAACCAACAAAATAAAAGCAAGGTGTGTGAATTGTAGCTCTTACATGTTTACACAGGATAAACTGAGAAAGAGAAAACCGTAGTCCGGGGAATAATTAGAATTCTGCTACACTCTAGTAGTAAGGTAATAAGCACTAAGCTATGGGGTGACTACAGACAAATGAAGTATGAAAGTGGTATATAATATCAGCAAGACTTGATAGATGAGATAATATTCAGCAAGTAAATTAGGGTAAAAGTCAAAGATAGGACCAACTTTTCCGTCATGGAAGCTAGAAAAGCTATGACCTGACTAAGAAAACAGAGGATTTTAAAAGAATAATCATTTTGAGCCTTAGCTGGTTTGGCTCAGTGTATAGAGAAATGGCCTGCGGACTAAAGGGTCCAGGTTCGAGAGTCAAGGGCACATGCCTAGGTTGTGGGCTTGATCCTTAGTAGGAAGCTGATCAATTATTCTCTCTCATCATTGATGTTTCTATCTCTCTCCCTCTACCTTCCTCTCTGAAATCAATAAAAAAAATTTTTAAATTATAATCAATGTTCTAAGACAGGAATGGTCAGAATGCCATGAAACAATAAAAAGGAACTAGAAAGAACTCAGAAATTAAATATAATGTAGTATCAATAAACAATTCATTAAAAAGAACTGAAAGATAAAATTGAGGAAATCTCTTAGAAAGCAGAACAAAAAGATAAATAAAATAAGAGAAAAGGTAAGAATTATAAAAATAAAAAAAGAAAAAAAGAAAATTTCCCAGACCTGAAGGACCTAAGTTTCTCCACTGAATTTGAATATCACCAAGTACCCACCCCAATATGTAAAGCATATCCCACCCAAAGAAATATCAAATACTGAAATGTCAGGATACCAAGAAGAAAGAGAAGATCAAATAAACTTCAGAAAGAAGAAACAGGTTACATACAAAGGTGTTGGGGTCTAATAGTATCCAACTACTCTACAATCACCTGGAAGCTAGAAAAGAATTGATCAATGACTTCAAAATGATGAAAAGGTATTTCCAATGTTGAATTTTATATCCAGCCAAACTATAAAATATAGATAGAATAAAGATCTTTTTTTTCTTTCAGATATATGTGATCTACAAAAATGTGCTTCCTATGCTAAGGAAACTAAGAGTATGTTCAACCAAATTAAAGAAAGAAGATAGGAGCCGTGGCCTATGTTTCTCAGTGGTTAGAGCATTGTCCCATTCACTGAAGGATCAAGGGTTCAATTCCTGGTAAGGACATATGCCCAAGTTGTGGGTTTGATTCCCAGTCAGGGTGTATGCATGAGCCAACCAATAGATGCTTCTCTCTCACATCAATGCTTCTCTCTCTCTCCCTCTTCCTTCCTCTCTAATCACTGAAAAGCATATCTTGGGTGAGGATTTAGGAAGAAAGAAAGAAGGAAAGAAAGAGAGGAAGGAAGGAAGGAAGGAAGGAAGGAAGGAAGGAAGGAAGGAAGGAAGGAAGGAAGGAAGGAAGGAAGGGAGGAAGGGAGGAAGGGAGGAAGGGAGGAAGGGAGGAAGGGAGGAAGGGAAGGAAACCGAGAGATGCAAAACAAAACAACAATATGGTACCATCTCACACCTGTCAGAATGGCTATCATCAACAATCAACAAAGGACAAGTGCTGGCAAGGATGCGGAGCAAAAGGAACCCTCGTGCACTGCTGGTGGAAATGCAGACTGGTGAACAGTATGGAGTTTCCTCAAAAAACAAAAAAATGGGCCCAGTTTGGCTCAGTGGCTAGAGCGTCAGCCTGTGGACTGAAGGGTCCCAGGTTTGATGACAGCCAAGGGCATGTACCTTGCTTGTGGGCACATTCCCAGTAGGGAGTGTACAAGAGGCAGCTGATCAATGTTTCTCTCTCATCGATGTTTCTAATTCTCTATCTGTCTCCCTCCTCTCTGTAAAACACCAATAAAATATATATATGTTTAAAAATGGCCCTGACCGGTTTGGCTCAGTGGATAGAGCCTCGGCCTGAAGACTGGATGGTCCCAGGTTCGATTCTGGTCAAGGGCATCTACGTTGATTTCGAGCACATTCGCAGTGGCAGGTGTGTGGGAGGCAGCTGATCAATGTTTCTCTGTTATCAATATTTCTAACTATCTCTCTCCCTTCCTCTCTGTAAAAAATCAAATATATATATATATATATATATATATATGTATATGTATATATATATATATATTTAAAAATGGAACTCCCATTTGACCCTGTGATCCCACTTCTAGGAATATATCCCAGAAAGGATATATACACCCCTATGTTCATAGCAGTACAATTCGCCATAGCTAAGATTTGGAAATAGCCTAAGTGCCCATCAGCAGATGAGTGGATTAGAAAACTGCGGTACATCTACACAATGGAATACTATGCTGCTGTAAAAAGGAAGGAATTCTTACCATTTGCAACAGCATGGATGGAACTGGGGAGCATTATGCTAAGCGAAATAAGCCAGTCAGAGAAAGCTAAGCATCACATGATCTCACTCATTTGTGGAATATAATGAACCACCTAAACTGATGAACAAAAACAGATCCAGAGTCAGAGAAGCGTTGATCAGACCATCAAACCTCAGAGGGAAGGTAGGGGAGGGTGGGGGTAAGGGAGATAAAGGGGAGAGATCAACCAAAGGACTTTATGCATGCATATAAGCCTAACCAGTGGACACAGACACCAGGGGGGTGGGGGCATGAGTGGGGGGGCATGAGTGGAGGGTTTAGGGTGGTAGGGGAATGGGGGGATAAGGACACATATGTAATACCTTAATCAATAAAGAAAAAAATTTTTGAGATGAAAAGGATTCACACAATAAATCAAATCTGTCACATAAATAAAATTTTTAAATTAAAAAAGGAAGGAAAGAAGGAAAGAAAGGGAAAAAAGAAGAGGACAGGAAATCCAAGAAAAGTAAGGAATCAAGATGGAAGAAAGGAGGAATAAATGTCTAAAACAGAGCAGATCAAGAGGTGAGTGTTCCAGGAGGGATGTACCCAAGATTAAAATGCACCTGAGAGGTAACTTG
The DNA here is from genome assembly GCA_004026665.1 of Murina feae. Taxonomy (NCBI): domain Eukaryota; kingdom Metazoa; phylum Chordata; class Mammalia; order Chiroptera; family Vespertilionidae; genus Murina; species Murina feae. Next base: position 16,941 of record PVJC01013041.1, read on the forward strand.
ATATGGGTGACCATCCTGGTAAGTCTTGTGGCTGAGTTAGTGATAGATGAAGAGTTAAACACACAAACAAAATGATGAGGCAATTGTTAATTCCAGGAAAAACAAAACGTTTAATAAGAAAAGAAATGTAAACATAGTCATAGTAAAATATCTCACTTATTAGTGAATAATATTCACATAACTCTAATGCTTTAAACTTTGAGTACTTAATTTAATTAAAATTTTTGAAATAATTAGGAGTTTGGACAAAGAGGAAGAATGCTGTGAGAGAAAAGAATCAAATTATCTTTTATGGGAATCAATCAATAAATAGTATCTACAACTTTTAAATGAAGAGATCAGAGTGTAATCATGTTACTGAGGAATGCACGGGTAAGGAGCTTAAAAATATGTAGGAGTTGAATGGGACTGCTTCTTAAAAAACTCAAAAGTGTGGAGAAAAATTATGATGCTATTAGCTAGTATTACCTCAATACATTTAATTTTAACAATTGTTTTTGAGATTAAAAAAGTGTGGTGGGGTAGAACAGAAAACTGCTTAGTTTTTATATAAAGTATTTGACTTTTAAGACCCTTACATTTACATATTGAAATTAATTTTAAAATTTGGAAAGTAACGATTTTATTTTAAAATGGTATTTTTTACATCACATTTAACCGAAGAAATATGTTAAATGAGTGAATGAAACACTACTTTGCAATGGTGTCTATCTTCTCTAACCAAGAGGTACAAAAGATTACATTCTATTTGTTATCAGGCACCTATGTGTCTGACTATGAAGGGAGATCTGTTTTGTCAATTTTTGTATCCCCAGATCTTAGAAAATATTGAAAAAAAATTTTAAGGGGAAAAGGGACCATGTCTGAACGAGGTTTGAAGAAGACCCAAATCCACTGTCACCAAAAATCTCCCAGGCTACTCTGTCCTCTTTGATAATTGCACGGCCTTATGAGGTGTCAGTTCAAATGAGAAAAGTCGCTTTTTCAGGAACAGGCACTTCCTACTCCAAGAAAAGGGAGGCCAAGTAAACAAAACCGCAAAGACTTGGCTAATTCAAGCACAAACTAATTTATTATTATTGGCCCGAAGGGCCCACTCTTTTTTTTTTTTTTTTTCCTGCGCAGGCCAATATCCACAACTGTACAGACGCCAGTTGCAGAGCGAACGTTTTCATCACTAGTCGGTGGGAGCACTGCTTCTCAGCCAAAACCGAGGGAGGCTGGAATTTGTTCCGTGTAGTAATCCAGTCATCTCCAGTAGATCGCAGCCTTAAAGATCTGCATCTCGTAAGGAAATACCTCAATTTTCCACATAACCAGCGAGGGAAACAAATCTGAATCAATCCTTCAAGGGCGAGCTCTTTCCCAAGCACTGCAACCTACCGCCGCCAGCTCGGGATTTACGAGCCCCAGACTGGGACGCACAAGCCCTAGCGCGCCGGGATCGCAGCCAAGCGGTGCACCTCCGCCTCGCCTTCAAGGGAGTCGCTTGCGGTCTGGCTGCCCCGCAGTTCAACTTCCGGTCACATAGTGAGAGGATGTTTTCCCCGGCCACGCCCCCGGTCACGCCCACCGCGCCTTTCGGGAGCGCGCTCCGGCGGCCGGCCAGCGCGCGCGGGAGGGCGGGGCCGCGGGGCTCGCCTTCCCGGGGCGGCGCGCGGGCACGCCCAGAGCCGGCGGACGGCGCAGCGGCGCGCGCGCTCCCGGTGCCCTCCCCGCGACGTGCCCGGCCGGGGCTACGCTGCTAGGGCGCAGCAGCTGCCAGTGCCGCTGTCATGGCGTCGGAGGCGCTGGGCGAGGAGAACCCGCCGCGGTCTCTTTAGAGCGAGGGGCGGGCAGCTGGTTATGGAGAGCGGCCCCGAGAGCCTGCAACCGCTAGATCACGGGGTGGCCACCGGGCCAGCGCCAGAGGCAGTTTCTGCGCAGGAAGGGCGACAGGAGACCAGGCTCGCTGCTGGGGATGGTCCCGAAGTATGGGCGGCGGAGAGCGGCGGCGGGAATGGGCAGGGGGCGGCGGCCGCCGGGAGGAGCCTCCCGGACACGGTTTCTCCCGCCAGCTCTTCTCAGGTCTCCGGACCCTGCAGCTCTCTCCGGGGCTTGGACTTGCAAGAGAGCGATTTGGAGAGTCCTGCTGCCCAGAAGGTGCCTCTGAGAGGGCAGCACAAGGTGACCGCCTCCCCGGAGACAACCGAGGCCGGAGCGGGCCAGGGGTCGGGTCCTGCCGGAGGCTCGGGCGCCTGGCCTGACCCCGCAGGCACCTGCCCGCCGGAGGTAGCGGCCTCGGGCTCCGAGGAGCCCAGCAGCGCCGGCGGCCTCAGCAGCAGTTGCAGCGACCCGAGCCCTGCGGGGGAATCGCCGAGCCTGGACTCCCTGGAGTCGTTCTCTAACCTCCATTCTTTCCCCAGTAGCTCCGAGTTCAATAGTGAGGAAGGAGCGGAGAGCAGGGTCCCGGAGGAGGAGGGGGAGGACGCGGAGGAGGGGGAGGAGGGTGCCGCGGCGGCGTTGCCCGGGGCTGTGCCCCTGTGCAGAGGGGAGGGGGAGGAGGGGGAGGCGGCGCAGGGGCTCGCGGCCTCCAAGGAACGCTTCCCGGGACAATCTGTCTATCACATCAAGTGGATCCAGTGGAAGGAAGAGCACACACCCATCATCACCCAGAATGAGAACGGACCCTGCCCTTTGCTGGCCATCCTCAATGTTTTGCTTCTCGCCTGGAAGGTACATTCTGTAGCTTCCTATTTCCTACGGCTTTTGGGGAGGAGGGGAACGGGGTAGGGGAGCTGCTGCATATCAGCTGATGGCTTCCTCCTTTCTTTCCTCATCAGTTCTCTTTTCTTTACATGAGATTCATTCGGGGACTCCAAATTATACGTATATCAGAAAGAATTGCTGGCAACCTCAGGTCTCACTTAAATAGGAGTTTAACATTCGGTTGTGATTGATATACTCACAAAAACCAGGGCTTAGAACATCCTAAATTCTACGATTATTTTTAAACTATATTTTTTATTTCTTCTTACTGACTGTCACATATGCGAAAGAGCAAATAATAGGGGAAAATGATTTTCAGAAGTTAGCATCAATCCATGATGTCAGGGACCAAGTTCTAATGGTTATGTTCAGTGTATTTTCCAACTAATGCTTGTTCCATTTGGGTGTGGATGCTTAAAGGAAATGGTGATAGGGAAGATGTGGCTCCTTAAATTCCATTTAAGGAAAAGTATTGGTCTGAGACCCAATTACCACAACTTCTTGGTTTTCAAAGATTATATTTTTAAATTTATGCATGATTTTTACTTGCCTCCTCTTTGGCTCTTAAATAGTTGGCATTATCCCCGGTAACCACGCATCAGAATGTGTTAAGGGAGCTAAAACCGTAACAACTAAAATAAGAAAAGGTATATTCAAGGTAAAGGAACATGAAAGGGAGGGCCTTCAAAAGTAAGCATATTGAAGACTCAGTGAGTTATCTATAAATGGAGTATCATATCTGAGCTTGCAGTTTTAAGGTGCTGAGAAGATACATCTCGGCAGATTTTATTTTCAAATTGATCATTATGTCTATAGATAAAATGTTCCCTAGAAAAAAATAACCTGGGGTGTTCTGTCCGGTTAAGGCGTAAGTCAAGTTAAGGGACTAAATACTATTGTATTTATTATAGGCCTTCGTCTCCCTGTTACTAGAAAGGTTTGATGCGACAGAAATAAGATTAGCAATCTTACCAGTATCTGGTCCATCCTGGCACTCAAATGTTTTAAATGAAAACTGTGCCTGCTCTTAAAGCTATTTGGGGTTGCAGCATTGACTTACTTGAAATTATCAAAGAGCAATGCAAGACCATACACTATAAATACTAGGTTATAGGACACAGATTGAAATACATTGGGTATCTCAAAAGGGGAAATTTTCCTTTGGTCTGGCATAGTCCCAGAGAGCTTCCTGGAATCTTTGGGTCTTGAACCAAGCTTTTAAGGAAAAGTAGAATTTAAAAAGGAAATGGAATTCCTGGGAAAGAGAAGAGTATAAACACATGGGGAAAAAATAGAATGGAGATAGAGAGAGGGAGTGTGTGTGTGTGTGTGTGTGTGTGTGTGTTGGATGACAGGGGTGGTCAGTTCATATTGGAGAATAATAGAAAATAAAATTGAAAGGTAAAGAAGAGCCACTTGATGCAGGCCCTTGATGCAGAGTAGGGAATTGGATTTGATCCTGTGGTCCAGAGTTCTCAGTCTTTTTGTAGGAAGGTTATAACAGTTTCCTTTATGCTTCATTTTTTTTTCTTAATTTCTATATACTACTGCAAAAGTTTAGAGGAAGGAAAAAAATACTATGGAATATTTGGGGATAGATGAGCATTGAACTGACTCTTTTAAACATATTTTTATTGATTTCAGAGAGAAAGAGAAACATCAATAATGAGAGAGAATCATTGATTGGCTACCTCCTGCACACCCCCCCACTGGGGATCAAGCCCACAACCTAACTTGGGCATGTGCCTAACAGGGAATCGAACCATGCCCTCCTGCTTCATAGGTCGATGCTCAACCAACTGAGCCACACTGGCCAGGCTGAACTGACTCTGAAAGACATGACTTCAAGTGAATGATCAAATGTTTGGGTTCCCACTATGAGAGGTACTAGAAATAGAAAGACCAATACGATGCAATTGTTAATAGAAAGCTTCAAAGAAGTGATAACCTGTGAATTGGGTCTGAAGGATGAGTGAGAGAAGGTCTTCCGCACAGAGGGAATACTGTGTTCCAATATATTGAAGCAGAAAAAGCTTTGTTCTATTTGGGGAGTATGGTGGAGGAGGGAAAAAAATGCAATAGCAGGAAATAAAATTGATAAGTGGGATTAGACTGCAGGCACGTTAATGAATTAGAAGATTATTTTATAAACCTGTGGTTCGCAGTCTTCTCTCTGCCTCTAGGCTATTGCTGCACACAAAAGTTACAAATCAGTAATCCCCGATGGTTGATAGGGAGACAGGTTAAAAGAATTAAGGTTAGACAGAGCAGTGTTCTTAAAGTGAGCCAGGGGTTCTAGAGGCAAAAAATATTTTAATAATAATACTAAGATGCTATTTGCCTTTTTCATTCTCATGCACAAGTGTCAGTGGAGTTTTCCAGCCTGCATGATGTGTGATGACATTGCTCTGACAGTTAGTAGAATGTGTGCTTGTGTATTGTGTTTAAAACTTTTCTCAGTTTTCATTTTCAGTATGGTAAGTATTGATAGATGTAACCCATATAGCTCTTTGGGGACCTCAAAAATTTTAGGACTGTAGAGGGTTCTAAGACCAAAAATTTTGAGAAATGCTATGGTAGAGAAAAATAATAAATAGGGTATGAAGGTAGGTATCAGATTTCAGAGGACCGTCAGTGGGTGTGTTTAAACTTTATATGTAGGTGATACTAAGGGAGTTATTATAAATTACTAGACAGAGGAATGACGTGGTGAAAGTGGTCTTTTTGCTTGAGATTAGGTTAGAGGTAAGACTAGTGAGTGTAGCAGAAAGAATTGATAAGGATAGCTCTTTTGGATGGGAAATTCTTTGCCCCTTCTCTTTGAAGTCACTGTCTAAATCATGATCATTACCTGGGTATAGGAAATGAAGATGGCACCACTTTTTCTAATCTGGGCAATGGAAATTTCTTGGGCCATTCAAAAGATAGAGAAAGGGTTTTAGGTGGGAAAGTTGATGTCAAAGTTAGATTGTGTCAGGTTGGAAATGTCTGACAAAAATATAAATGTTCATTATGCCTCTAGAAATATAGAGGCATATATTGGGTCAGGAAAGAGGTGAAAAATTATAGAAAAAATTGAATTAGGGAAACATTACATAGATGTAAGTATGATAACTATAAGAATAAATGAGAGTGGTGAGCAAGAGTTGTCAACTTTTTTCCATCCTCAGTATATGTGAGGAGCTACAAATTGCCAGCATAAACATCTTCCCTATCTTCCCTCTATTTCCCCACTCTCTTTTCCATCCCATTCTTCAGTAGACGCAGAGAAAACAGGAATAAAGATTAAACTTGGTGGGGAGAAGGGAATGCTAAGCATTAAGGGAGAGAGGGCATAAAAGAAACTATAAAAATAGGGAAATGTCATGATAATCGTCTGAAAGAGAAGCTGTAATAAAGAAGTGGGTATGCCCGGCCGGCATAGCTCAGTGGTTGAGCATTGACCTATGAACCAGGAGGTCACAGCTTGATTCCCAGTCAGGGCACATGCCCCAGTTGTGGCCTCAATCCCCATTGTGGGGCAAGCAGAAGGCAGTCGATCAATCATTTTCTCTCATCGTTGATGTTTCTATTCTCTCTCTCTCTCTCTCCATTTCTCTCTGAATTAAAAATATATATATTTTAAGAAGAAGTAGTTATTGTCAAATATAACAGCATCAAGTGGCTTGTAGAATAGGAAATATTTTGCCAAAAAGACAGGTGTGAGGACAAAAAGGTTGCTGAAAAGTGATAATATAGACATTTTAGAATAGGTGGTAAAGTTCTCTTTGGAGGAAGAACAATCTTATTTTCTGAAGAAAGGAATGGGACAAGGCAGAAATATACAGAGACAAGATTGTGCTAAGATAGACAGATGGAAATTGAGGTCTCATTTTCCATTTTGGCAGAATAACAGTTGACCTCTTCAGAATTAACTGTCAAACTTGTCAGTAATTAAGGAGGAAAAAGGTTGTAAAGCATGAGGGGTTGGTATTATGAGAACCTGGAAAGGAATCCATTCAGCGACCTCCTGGTTCATAGATTGACTCTCAGCCACTGAGACACACCAGCTGGGGTTGCATATAATTTAAATTTTACATTATGAGACATTTTTTAATGTTTCTGCCTTAATATTTTTGTTTATGAAGGTATTAATATAATCGTATGTCCTTTCAGGGTTATGCTCTCCATTGATTGATTGGTCAGTCCCGGGGGTCATTATTCTGTGCAGCTATGGCTGGTTTTATTGTTCTTCTGGGTCTGGAACTGGAATACAACTGAAGCCTAGATATTATCTCTAGGGAGGAAAGGTCAGTGGGTCCAAACGGCAAGATCAGCGACCTGGTAGGGGAGGGAGGGTCACCCTGGAGGCTAGGTTCCACTCTACAATTGTCCTTTGCTAGGCCATCCAGGGCTTTCCACCCTGGTGACCTTCTGTACTTGGCCCATCCTCCTTGCTCTGCTCAGGTCTGTCTAACTGCATACCGCAGTTTTTCCAGACATTAATCCTAGAAACCATAAAATAAGAATTAATACATTTGATTCTTATTTTGGTAAAAAAAAAAAAACCCCAGAAAGAGCTTAAGGTTGAAAAAAAATAGGGCAAAAAGACACCACCATTCTTCACCCCTCTCCCTCACAATCCCCCCCCTCCAAAAACAAAACAGAACAAAACAAAAAAAAAACACAAAAAACCAGGAACTAGATCAAAACATGCTACAAACTTGAGGGAGCTATTTGCCAGACTACCTAAGAGCTAATTTCTTTTTTTTAAATACGTTTTTGTTGCTGTTGTTGTCAGTCCTCACCTGAGGATGTTTTTTCATTTATTTTTATTTTCCATTGAGTAGAAGTTTGGGGAAGAGACAGAGAAACACACACACATCAATTGGCTGCCTCCTGTGCAAGCCCCAACTGGGTGAGGATCCAGCCTGCGGCCGAGGCCCAAGGTACCCAGGATCGAACCCCCAGCCCTTCAGTCTTAGAATCATTAGTAAAACCTTGGCACTGGCTTTTTTTTTTCTTCTCATTTCTAATTTTTTTTTTATTTCATTGCTTAAAGTATTACAACAAGTGATAGATAAGTATTACAACAGATGATAGATAGATCTCCATTTTTTCCCCTTGTTGGCACTGGCTTTTAAGGTAACAGTAGTAGAGGAAAGCAAAAAGAAAAGCAAGCTTTCAGGAATATCATTTTGTGGATAAAAAAAAATTAAGATCTGTTGATGGCTCCAAAGTGTTAGTTGTTAGCGAGAGGCAGGTATTTTTCTTCACTATTAACTCCTTTGTTTCTAGTTTGTTTGTTTTTAATCTTTATTGTTCATATTATTACAGTTGTTCCTCTTTTTTCCCTTCATAGCTCCCTTCCTCCCAGTTTCCCCCCCCCCAATTTCTGCCCTTATTCCCCCACCCACTGTCCTCCTCCGTAGGTGCACGATTTTTGTCCAGTCTCTTCCTGCACCCCCAATACCCCTTTCCCCCTAAGAATTGTCAGTCCACTCCCTTTCTATGCCCCTGATTCTATTCTATTCACCAGTTTATTCTGTTCATCAGATTTTTTGTTCACTAGATTTTTAGGTTCACTTGTTGATAGGTATGTATCAGTTCATAATTTTTATCTTTACTTTTTCTTCTTCTTCCTCTTCTCAAAGGATACTTTTCAGCATTTCATATAATACTGGTTGGGTGGTGATGAAGTCTTAGCTTTTTCTTGTCTGTGAAGTTCTTTGTCTTACCTTCAATTCTGAATGATAGCTTTGCTGGGTAAAGTAATGTTGGTTGTAGGTTCATTGTTTTGAATATTTCTTGCCACTCCCTTCTGGCCTGCCAAGTTTCTGTTGAGAAATCAGCTGACAGTTGTATGGGTGCCCCCTTGTAGGTAACTGACTGCTTTTCTCTTGCTACTTTTAAGATTCTCTCTTTGTCTTTTACCCTTGGCATTTTAATTATGATGTGTCTTGGTGTGGTCCTCCTTGGATTTTTTTTGTTTGATGTTCTCTGCACTTCCTGGACTTGTAATCCATTTCTTTCACCAGGTAGAGGAAGTTTTCTGTCATTATTTCTTCAAATAGGTTTTCAATATCTTGCTCTCTCTCTTCTTCTGGCACCCCTATAATTCTGACATTGGTATGCTTGAAGTTGTCCCAGAGGCTCCTTACACTATCTTCATATTTTTGGATTATTTTTTATTTTTGCTTTTCTGGTTGGGTGTTTTGTTGCTTCTTCGTATTTCATATCTTTGATTTGATTCTTGCAATCCTCTAGTCTGCTGTTGGATCTCTGTATATTATTCTTCATTTCAGTCAGTGTATGCTTAATTTCTAGCCGGTCCTTTTTAAATTTATCAGGGGTCTCTGCCCTAACCGGTTTGGTTCAGTGGATAAAGCATCAGCCTGCGGACTCAAGGGTCCCAGGTTGGATTCCGGTCAGGGGCACGTACCTTGGTTGAGGGCACATCCCCAGTTGGGGGTGTTCAGGAGGCGGCTGATTGATGTTTCTCTCTCATCCATGTTTCTAACTATCTCTCTCTCTTCCTCTCTGTGAAAAATCAATAAAATATATTAAAAAAATAAAAATAAAAAATAAATTTATCAGCAGTCTCTAGAAAATTCTTGAAAAACCTTATAACCGTGGTTTTGAACTCTAAATCCAGTCGTTTGCTTTCCTCCATTTCTGTCATTTGTGATCAGTTTCTTTGTCTCCGCATTTTGGCTGCTTCCCTGTGTTGATAGAGTGGCTTTCTGTGCTAGGTGTCCTATAGGGCCCAGTGGCTCAGCCTCCCCAATTACCTGAGGTGGACACTCTTGGTGCACTCCTTTGGGGGCTTTGTACACAGTCTTGTTGTAGCTAAGCCTTGATTGTCATTGGTATCACTGAGAGGAATTGATCTCCAGGCCACCTGGCTGTGAGAATCAGCTGTGTCTATGTTGGGAGAACTTCTGTGCTGGAGACACCCTTATAGGGCAAGACTTGTTTCAGTGGAGCTTTGGTGCTCACTGAGTCTGCTCCCTAAGTGTGTCCCTTATGGATCTGAGGAGTTGTAATCTGGGTGGTCCCACTCTGACTACTGAGGACACTGGCTCTTGGATCTCTAAGGAAGTGCTAATTTAGCCTCTGCCTGAGGCTACCAGCCTTTTATATGCAAAAGCCTCTGCTGGAAGCTTGGGTGGGGCTGGGTCTCAGGGAATCAACAGGGTGGAGCATACAACTATGGCTGATTCTCAGCCCTACCCTAAGAGGCACCAGGTTGCAGTGACCCTCAGCACTGCTGAGAGAAAGCCACTCTGGCGATCCTCCTGGTGCCAGACGGTGCCAGACAGTCCATCCGCTCCCCATATGAGTCTGGGTCCCCAGAAACTTGCCGGGAACTGGAGTTCAGAGCTGTCGGGAGCTTGTGCCTCCCTCCAGAATGAAAGAGACAACCACATCCTCAGCTGCCAGCCCTTTCCACGAGCCCCCTTCATGCATGCCTCCGTACCTCTGCACTTCACTTCCGCACCTCCTCTGAGTCTCAGTCTCTTTCTAGTTGTAGAATTTCCACTCAGCCAGCCTTCCTGTGGGTCTGGGTGGTGTCCATTTTTTCTTTTCGTTGTTGTTTTGAAATGGTTGTGCAAGGCAGCAATTCTCAGTGTTTACCTATGCTGCCATCTTGGTTTCTCCCCCTGTTTCTAGTTTTAATGAACATCCAGGATATTTTATTGGCTAAGATTCAGAAAATGAATATACCACTGAGTATGATTGTGAATAAGTCAGTCAACATATTTGTTGTCCCACTTCTAAAATTAATATAAAGATTATCATTTTCTATTTCAAATAATTGAAGAAATCCATGATAGGCAATTATTGGGAAATTCCAAGGCTGAACCCTGAAAGTATCTTTTTTCAGAAATTTGTTTATAGAATATATTTCCCAAATACATATACTTGTTAGTGCCTTTATTTCTTATCTTGATAATTTTATAGTAGGATTACTACATTAACCAAAGCAGAGGATAAGCTTTGTTTATGGAATTTTCTGGTGAATATATTTCCGTAGCGAATATGTCTGGAATAAAATAATATATAGGTCTTACTTTGTTTAAGAAACATTGCTAGGTGTAATGGTCTTTCAGATTGGCCTAACAGTTGTTCAGGATATGAACATTCACAGTGAACATAAACTACTGGTTTAAATATCAGACATTCAAAAGCAATACTAAAGGCACCTATAGCCTTCAGTTAAAATCACCTAAAGCAGGGATCAGTAAACTATTCTTTTAAAGGGCCAGATAGTAAATATTTTAGGCTTTGTGAGCTAATATAGTCCCTGTTGCCAAGATTCAACTCTGCTAATATAGTGCAAAAGCAGCCAGACAATACATAAATCATGTTTTAATAAAACTTTATTTAGAAAAACAAACAGGGACCATAATTTGCCAATAAGTTTCAGTTTAAAAACATACCATATATGGGAACTCTCCATAATTTCTGCTCAATTTTTTGTAAACCTAAAATAGCTTTAAAAAAAAGTATTATATATTTTTTTAAACAGAAAATGAAAATAATTAGAACTGAGCAATGATCAAAACCTCCATGGGATGTCTTGGGTTCACTGAGTAATAAATCTACTGGATTACTAAATCATAAGCAACTATCATATATGCTCTCAGAGATTCTCACATTGTTGGATGTTATAGGGATCTTTTATAAGACCTATTTTATTCATTGATTAAAACAAACAAAAATTTGCTTTAACTGGTTTGGCTCAGTGGGTAGAGCGTCGGCCTGTGGACTGAAAGGTCCCAGGTTTGATTCCGGTCAAGAGCATGTACCTTGGTTGTGGGCACATCCCCAGTGGGAGGTGTGCAGGAGGCAGCTGATCGATGTTTCTCTCTCATTGATGTTTCTAACTCTCTATCTCCCTTCCTCTCTGTAAAAAATCAATAAAATATATTTAAAAACAAAAACAAACAAAAATTTGTAGCATGCTTTTACCACATTTGGTAACTTGAACACCCAGTGGACCTTTTTCAACACTTGGGAGATTTGGAGAAATTTATGATTTAAATTATTTCCTTGGTTGAGTGGAAAATAATTCTGAATAATCTTAAATTATGCTGTTCTTCTCTTATCATTGATACATGAATTAGTTTGTTTGAATATCCATTCTACACTGTTTATTTTTCTCCTATGAATATACCAGAGTATGCTTTTGAATAATTCACTTAAAATATTTAGAATTATTAGCTGTAATATCTGTGTAACTCATGGCATTTCATTTGAAAAATTAATTTAGACTGATGTGTTGCAGCTGAATTAGCTTTAGAAATTTAAATATGTATCTAATTTTAACTTTCTTATTGTGGAATATAGTAAGAAAAGTAGATAGAGCAGAAATGTCCAGTTTAACAATTTATTTCAAAGCAAACATCAGCAGAACTACCGTGCAAGTCAAGAAATAGAACATTGCCCTAACCAGTTTGGCTCAGTGGCTAGAACGTGGACCTGCAGACTGAAGGGTTCCTAGCTTCGATTCCGGTCAAGGGCATGTTCCTTGGTTTCAGGCACATCCCCAGTAGAAGGTGGGCAGGAGACAGCTGATCAATGTTTCTAATTCTCTATCCCTTGTCCTTCCTCTCTGTAAAAAATCAAGAAAATATTTTTTTTAGAAAAGAAAGAAAGAAATAGGGCCTTCCAGCACCCCAGAAATGTCTAATAGGCTCCTTTCCAACTATCACTTCTGTTATCCCTAGGGCTAACCATAATCCTGATTTTTATAGTGTCAGTTTCCTCACTTTTCTTTGTAGTTTTATCACCAAGTATGCAGCTCTAAACAACATAACTTAATTTCACCTGTTTTTAAACTTTACAAGTGGAATAATAGTCTGAATTGTTCAGTGTGTGACTAATACTTTAATACTGTATTCATGTTAGCCATTCAACAATAAAAAATGGCCAGCGTAGACTAAAGTAATGGGATATTGAACTGTATTTAAGCCTGTCTTAGGTAAAACTGCTCGGTGCGTCACCTGTCACAACACGTTTAATGCCTTTTCCTGCCCTTGAACTGCCCTTTTTATCATGCAGGACACTGTTATAGGTGCCTAATGACAGTCATGGTGAGTGGTGAAAGGCAGAGCACTAGGCATTTGAGACAGATTTCTCAATATCTATGAGACCTTATATCATTCTGTAAATTTTATTGTTATAGGATTGACTATTACACTTTATAAAGATTCACTATCAAGATTTTAATAATGTGAATGTTAATGTATACAATAGTAGATATATATAATATATATAACTTATATATAATATATATTATATTATAATATAATATATAATATATATAATATACTATAATATATATGTATATATATACACACACATACATACTTGTATTTCTGACAGAGAAACACTTTAGTCACCTAAAACATTTGATTTTATAGAAAAAAAATTATTTTGTTTTTCAGGTGAAACTTCCACCGATGATGGAAATCATAACTGCTGAACAGCTGATGGAATATTTAGGTTAGTGTTGAAAAGTGGATGATTTTATATCTCTTTTAAAACAAAGTGTTCAAAGCTAATATGTTATTAAGTCTTGTCACTGTAGCTAAGTGGTTAGTGTTGGCCCATGAACTGGGAGGTCATGATTCCATTTCCGATCAGGGCACCTGCCCGGGTTGCAGGCTCAATCCCCAGTAGGGGGCGTCAGGATGCAGCCGATCAATGGTTTTCTTTCTCCTTCTCCCTCTCTTTGAAATAAATAAAATAAAATAAAAACATGTCATCAAATCTCATGTTCCAGAAGTGCTATTATGTAATCTATTTTAAAATTATAATTTTTAATCTCTTAATTAGAATTTTTTTATCAGTATGTCATTCTTTTTGGATGGTAAAGCCTTCTTTCTGACCAGGATTAAATTCTGTAATATTTATGAGACTGAAAAACATCTAGAAAACCCAAGATATATATTAATTCCAATAAGTTGCACAATGAGAACTAGCACAGAAAGTCTGATAGTGCATATAGAAACTGTTTTTAAAAAGTACTGATTATGCCCTAGCTGGTTTGACTCAGTGAATAGAGCATTGGCCTGTGGACTGAAGGGTCAAGGGCACATGCCCGGGTGTGGCTTGATCCCCAGTAGAGGGCATGTGGGTAGCAGCCAATCAATGATTCTCTCATATCATTGATGTTTCTATCTCTTTCTCCTCTCCCTTCCTCTCTGAAATCAATAAAAATATTTAAAAAATAAAAATTAAAAATACTGATTAGCCTTGAATAAAGACCCAGGAAGTGATTTTAGAGCAGTGCTACCCAAAGTATGATTCATTGACCTATGCTAGTTTATGAAACGTTAGCTATTAGTATGCAGTGAGATAGGGGCTTGTGCCAGTATGTAAAACATTTACAGGAGTAAGCACACTGTTTAGTTCATCTGAAACTTTTTCATAGCAAAATTTCCTTGGTGAAGGAAGTAGTGTATTGAATTGCATTCTTAATGCAAGCTTCTTATTTCAAAACAGACCATCAATGCACAGTTTACAGACCAGCTGCATTGACTAGAACTTGTTTACAGAGCAGGTAATTGTATATCACACTGATTTTCTGGTTTAATAAAGAAAAGTTTATATACTTACTAGAGGCCTGGTGCACAAAATCATGCACTCGGTGGAGGAGGAGTCACTCAGCCCGGCCTGTGCCCTCTAGCTGTCTGGCAACTCTTAGGGGATGTCCAACTGATGAGGGTGCGGGAGAATCTCCCGCCACCACCACCATGCTCACCAGCTGTGAGCCCGACTTCTGGCTGAACAGTGCTCCCCCTGTGGGAGCACACTGACCACCAGGGGACAGCTCCTGTGCTGAGCATCTTCCCCCTAGTGGTCATTGTGGGTCATAGCGTTTGGTTGTTCCACCATTCAGTCGATTTGCATATTTGCCTTTTATTATATAGGACACTATTACCAAATGGAAATCTTAATCCATATTCTCACAGTTTTTTTAGTAATTAAATTTTTATTTTTTAAAAAATTGTCAGCTGCTTACTTTGTCTTTGTCATTCCAGAAAACTAGCTAACTGTTTTTTTGTGAGATGAAGGGTTAGTGAAGTAATTGAGATTGCAGCTTTTAGAAGACCCTTTCTTTGTGTAATTACTATTCTTTCATTACTAGAGGCCTCGTGCATGACATTCATGCACTGGGGGGTGGGAGGGTCCCTCAGCCCAGCCTGCACTGTCTTGCAGTCCAGGACCCCTTGTGGGGATGTCCGACTGCCAGCTTAGGAGCAGGCCTGAGCTGGCAGTCGGACATCCCCTGAGGGGTCTTTAGTGCTGCTGTGGAGGCGAGAGAGGCTTCTGCCATCACCACTGTGCTCACCAGCTATGAGCCTGCCTTCTGGCTAAGTAGTGCTCCCCCTGTGGGAGTGCACTAATCACGAGGGGGCAGCTCCTGTGTTGAGCGTCCTGCCCCTGGTGGTCAGTGTGTGTCATAGTGACCGGTCATTTTGCCATTTGGTCAATGTGCATATTAGCCTTTTATTATATAGCATATTTACTGGCTAGGGAACATCATAGGTATGGGTAGATTATTTTGAATACCTATATATCTAGAAATATAATATCTATCTATACCACTTTTAGTCTAGCTTAGTGATTCTTAGACTTTGTGATTTCTAAATTATATTTAAGGGGAAGGCTAAAATATGTTTGATGCTTTTGAGCAGCCAGTATGACTGGCAAATAGTGTATAAAGGAGAGGTAGTAGGAAATGAGAGAAAAATAATAGCGTCGGATCATATAGGGCTCTGTAGACTATTATAACAGTGTCGACTTTAGTTGGGAGTAAGCTGGGAAGCCATTGCAGTGGTTCTCAACCTTCCTAATGCCGCAACCCTTTAATACAGTTCCTCATGTTGTGGTGACCTCCAACCATAAAATTATTTTCATTGTTATTTCATAACTGTAATTTTGCTACCGTTATGAATCATAATGTAAATATCAGATATGCAGGATGTATTTAGGCAACCCCTGTGAAAGGGTCGTTCAACCCCCCCCCCCCAAAGGGGTCGAGACCCACAGGTTAAGAACTGCTGCATTAGAGAATTTTGAATAGAGAAATAACATGATATGACTTCGAGTTTAATAAGAATTCTCTGGCCGTGATATTGAAATAGAACTTAGGGCCCTGTCTGGTTTGCTCAGTAGTTAGAGCATCAGCCCACAAACCTTCAATGAAGAGTGAGATATTAGCTGGATCAAATGCTGCGAGTAGTTCTAGCAGGAAGAAGACTTAAAATTTGACCATCAGCTGAGCCATAAGGAGGCCATTGATAACTTTGACATGTAAGTGCATGAGATGAAAACAGGCTTTGGAGTGAGTACAAGGGAAAACTGGAAATCCTCATATATAGCCAATAGGAATGTAAAAGAGCTCATTTTGCCTCAGAAAGTATGTAGACAAAAGCAAGTAGAAAGTGGTAAAAGCAGGGAGGACATTTGGAATATTAATATCACTTAAATGTTAGCTAACAAAGCTTTGAGGAAAAAGGCCATAGGGTAGAAATTTTTAATAGGGAAAAAGAAACATTAATGAAGAAATATCTAGATCTGGGGTATTTGAAAGTTTTGGGTGAGGGGAATCAGCAACTAGGAGTAGCATGAAAGCAAATATCCTAATGGGAGGTGGGGGACAGTAAGCAAGAGTGGTGTGAGAAAAGAGATTCTGAAGAATTGCCTCACCCAAAGTAAACTTTATTCAAGGGCCACTTCTATAAGGACAAATTGTTTAATTTTCTAAACTATTTGATTTTTTTCTTCTTGGGTTTATTCCAGTTCTTTAGAGAAACCAGAGACACTTTTGAGTTAATAAGCAAACACTTGTAGAAAGATTATAAGAGAAACCATTAATTGCTTTTCTAGCACCTAGCTGAGAAACATCAAGGGAATGGGAATTTTGATTGGCATAGGTTAGATGAGGAGTGAATTTTAATTTGGAAATTTCTTACTAGAATAGTAGAGCACGGCCATCCATGGACAAGGCTTGTTGGAGAGCTTTGGCATAAAGAAAAGAACAAGACAAGCTAGAATATCTAGGAAGTGCTAGGAGGTCTAATAAAATAAGGTGAGAAAGAAGTGTAGGTGGAAGGTAGAATATGGGTAGAAAGACAATGTATAAAAAAGTACAATGCAAATCGGAATTTATGTTGTAACTTTACTTATCTGAAATAGTTTGTGTGATGATTAGACTAACATAAGGTGGCACTTACTACATTTTAACTATATTATACTTTATCATTATCTTATTCTGTTTCCTGTATGTTGTTTGCCCAACCAAATTATTGTTTTTGGGTTGTTGTTTTTTTTTAATATACTTTATTAGTTTTAGAGAGGAAGTGAGAGGGAGAGATAGGTAGAAGCATCAATGTTGAGAATCATTGATTGGCTGCCTCCTGCACGCCCCCTACTGGGGATCGAGCCCACAACCCTTGACTGGAATCGAACCCGGTTTGAGTTTGAGTTTTTAAAGGAAAATCTTTCAGGCCACAGACCGATACTCTATCTACTGAGCCAAACCAGCTAGGGCATCTGCAGCAAAAATTCAGCACTCTTTTTGGGCCACCAACTCTGTGTCCAACCCCACTGTTTGGTCTGGGCACACCTACCAACTCCACCATTGTAACGATGGAATGGCATCCTTTAAATACTTAGTGGCTTTTTGAATATGCATACCCTTGATGGCCTAGGAAGTTTCACAAGTGTTCTTAAAGTGAACATGAAGATTTGAACATCTTGATGTGCATAATTTTGTGGGGCTTTCTGGGTCAAGTAAATAGCAAACTATGTATAGAGGTCACCTCTGGCTGCTTTCGGGAAGAGCTGAATAAATAGTTATTGACTCAAATAATATTGTTGACCAGTTTCAGATGATAAAGGTTAGAAAAGCTAGACAAAACAGCACTCTTGAGAAAAGATTTATTTAGGTATCTAAAACTGAAAGATGTTCCCTTAAAAACTCAAACTCTACCTTTTTTTTTTTTTTTTTTTTTTGATTAATCCTCATCTGGAAGATATTTTTTCCATTTCTTTTCAGAGAAAGTAGAAGGGAGGGAGAGAGGGGAAGAGAAAGAGAGAGTGAAACATCTATGTGAGAGAGCCTGGTTGCTACTCTCTGCCTGCCACACAAGCCCTGACCAGGGGCATAGAGTGAACCCACAACCCATGTACATGCCTTTGACCAGACACTTCAGTATGCAGGCAAATGCTCTAACCACTGAGCACCTGATAGTGTCAAACTCTGCCTTTTAAAAATATCTGATTCTGCCCTAACCGGTTTGGCTCAGTGGATAGAGCATCAGCCTGTGGACTCAAGCGTCCCAGGTTCAATTCTGGTCAAGGGCATGTACCTTGGTTGGGGGCACATCCCCAGCAGGGAGTGTGCAGGAGGCAGCTGATCGATGTTTCTCTCTCATCAATGTTTCTAACTCTCTATTCCTCTCCCTTCCTCTCTATAAAAAATCAATAAAATATATTTAAAAAATAAATACATAAAAATATCTGATTCTTCACTCTAGCCCATTGGGCTCAGTGGATAGAGCATCAGCCTGTGGACTGAAAGGTTCTGGGTTTGATTCTGTCACAGGCACATGCCCGGGTTGCAAGCTCAATCCCCAATAGAGGGCATGCAGGAGGCAGCCGATCAATGATTCTCTCTCATCATTTGATGTTTCTATCTCTCTCTCCCTTTCCCTTCCTCCCTGAAATCAATAAAAATAAATAAATAAATAAAAATATCTGATACTTTTATCAAATGAAATATAGGATACAAGTATAGCAATTAATGTTCTCAAATATATGTATGTGTGTATATGTATATGTACATACATATGGTACATAAACAATGTGCCCTATATGACTCAGAAATATTAGTTACATAGACTTGCTTATATATCTCTAAAAATCAATTCATTTAGTACTTTTGGAATTCTTAAGCCTATGCAGAATAAAATCTTTCCTAGATTTTGCTATCTTTTTATTTATTTTATTTTTTAAACTTATCTATTATTGAAAGTACTAGAAGCCCGGTGCATGAAGTTCATGCACAGGGCTGGGGGGGGGGGCTCCCTCTCACAATCCAGGAGCCCTCAGGGGATGTCCGACTGCCAGTTCAGTTGGGCATCCCTCTCGCAATCCGGAACTGCTGGCTCCTAACTGCTCACCTGCCTGCCTGCCTGATCGCCCCTAACCACTTGCCTGCCTGCCTCATTGCCCCTAACCCCTCTGCCTGCCTGCCTCATTGCCCCCAACTGCTCACCTGCCTGCCTGATTGCCCCTAACAGCATCTGCCTCACTCCCTGCCCCTGTGGCTTTGTCCAGAAGGACATCCAGAATGATGTCCGAAAGGTTGTTCGGCTCTCTGTCTAATTAGCATATTATGCCTGTATTATTATAGATAGACTAGAGGCCCGGTGCACAAAATTTGTGCACGGGGTGGGGGGTGTGTACTTCAGCCCAGCCTTCACCCTCTAATCTGGGAACCCTCGAGGGCAGTCAGACAACCCTCTCACAATCCAGGAATGCAGGCTCACCTGCCTGCCAGCCCAATCGCCCCCAACTGCCCTCTCCTGCAGACCTGACCACCCCTAACTGCCCTCCCCTGCTGGCCATCTTTGACCACATGGGACAGCCATCTTGTATGATGGAGTGATGAACAATTTGCATATTACTCTTTTATTATATAGGATGTCTCCCTTTTTCCCATTGACCCATTCTACCCCACATCCACCTAGATTTTGCTATCCTAAGTTCTAATTAAAAGTACAAATAATAGCATGACCAGTGTAGCTCAGTGGTTGAGTGTTGACCTATGAACCAGGTCACAGTTCAATTCCTAGTCAGAGTACATGCCCAGGTTGTGGGCTTGATCCCCAGTGGGAGGTGTGCAGGAGGCAGCCGATTAATGATTCATTCTCATCATAGATGCTTTACCTACCCCTCCCCTTCTCTTAAATCAATAAAATATATTTTGGAAATAAAACTATAAATAATAAATTAATGTTCATAGGAGTATTTTTTAGCAGAGTTGGAAAGCTTAAGAGAATACTTGCAGTCTTTAGAAGTTTATTTGAAATTAGAAAATAAAGGTTGTATTATAAAAAATTTCGTAAACTTGTTAGTGATTTGGAGGCTAGGTGAGAAGTTGGTGTTATATATAACTGTTTACATCAAAATAAATACCAGGTAAATTAAAGATTTGAACATTAAAAAAGATAAAGTTATATGAAGAAGGCATATGTGAATGTTTCATTTTTTTAAAAATTGATTTTAAAGAGAGGAAGTAGGGGAGAGAGAGAGAGAGAGAAACATTGGTGTGAGAAACATCCACCTACTGCCATCCTCACATGCACAACCTGGTTATGTGCCCTGACTGGGAATCAAACCACCATCCACTGGTATATGGGATGACTTCTCCATCCAAGTGAGCCACACTGGCCAGGGCTGTTTTTATACTTTTAAAATTTGAAGATCTTTCTACACATGACATCCAACCAAGAAGAGTTTGACTATATTAAAATTAAAATTTTCTGTATCACACAAAAAAAGCATAACCATAAAATTAGAAGCCAATATGGGGGAAAATATTTACCACATGTATAATAATAAATGTTCTAATTTCTCTAATTGAAAAAGAACTTTTACAGTTCAGTAATAAGAAATAATACTTGTGTAGGCAGGCAATTAAAAGAAAAGGAGTATATATAGTTAATACATAATTAAAGAGATAAGGCATAGATAAGACACTGCAGATGTTAAAATGGAGCTACATATATTTAAAAGGTGCCACATATACCAAAAGTCATATATATATATTAAATAGGTGATGCCAAATAAAAATACATATATAAAATATATCAATTTTTTAAATGCAAAAAATTTTTGTTTACTTCTCAGAATGGCGCAAACATTTAGAAGACTGATAACACCCATTCTTGGAAAGGTAATGGTAATAGTTATGTTATTAATAACAGTGAAACTTGGTACAGCCATTTAGAGCTTTATTGTAGTAACATGGAAAGATGCTCAAATATATTATAAACTGGAAGAAAGAGAAAGCTCAAAAGCATTAGAGTATGTAATTGAAAAAAAATATATGAGACTACCCTGGCCAGTGTGGCTCAGTTGGAGAGTTGTCCCATAAACTGAAGGGTTGTGGGTTCGATTCCTGGTCAGAGCACATACCTAGGTTGTGGCATTGGGTTTGATCCCTGGTTGGGTGTGCATCCAGGGTGTGAGGGCTGGTTAATGTTTCTCACTTTGATGTTTCTCTTCCTCTCTCTCTAAAATCAATGGACATATCCTCAGGTGAGGATTAAATATATATATATGTGTGTGTGTGTATATATATATATATATATATATATATATGTATGTGTATATATGTATGTATATATGTATATGTGTATATATATGTGTGTGTATATATATATATATGACTAATATCAATTTTCTCTGATTAGAATTAGGTGGTTAATTTTATATGTCACTTATTGCTATAATTTAAAATTTAAATCTAATATTTTTAAAGGCAACTTCACAATTTCTTTTTACAGGAGATTACATGCTTGATGCAAAGCCAAAAGAAATTTCAGAAATTCAACGTTTAAATTATGAACAGGTAATATAAACAATTCTCATTATATTAAAATATGTAATTTTTAACTTAAGGATGTATTCATTGATCTCTGTCAATGGCCAGTCTCTGTTTTATATGAATACTAGGGGCCCGGTGCACAAAAATTTGTGCACTCGGGGTGGAGGGAGTCCCTCAGCCCGGCCTGTGCCCTCTCACAGTCTGGGACCCCTCAGTGGATGTCCTATGATGGCCCCAGTCTGCCAGGCACCTTTTGTGTGTGTGTGTGTATGTGTGTGTGTCACCACTGGGGACCTGCCCCCAGCCGCATCTGAGGCTCGGAGCAGTCCT
>PVJC01013042.1:0-38530 GCA_004026665.1 Murina feae
TGAGGTTTCTTGGAATGGAACCTTATTCTGTGATCCTTTCAACCACCAGGTGTTAAAATGGTCAACTACTCTTAACACCTCAGAGGGCAGCTGGGAGGGCAATGTTACTAAACAGACCAGTAAGTCCACCCAGCATTTCTTTCATCCCTGCTTTAGGCTCCCTTTCCTTTTTCTCAAGCAATGAGAGCTCTTTTGATTGCGCCACCGCAAAAATGTATCTTACTTTGGGTTTCAGCCACCTCACTTGGCTAAACCCCGCTAACCTATTCATTTGGGCTACCCTAGCTGGTATAGCATTTTTCCTCTTCTGTATGTTCACCATGATAGCCCGCAAAACTGCATAATAGGCCATGACTATACACATCCAACGGGCGCTAATAAAAGGAAGGGGGAGATGTAGGTAGAGCACAGGAGGTTTTGTCTCGGTGCAGAGGCTGATGCATGCTTTGGGCTTACTCCAGCATTTCAGATCTTTCTGGCACACCAGGGAGATGGCAACGCCCGCCTAAGCCCCTCCCAGAGCCACCTACACAGTACCCTGACCTTTCATTGGCTCCCCTGAGATGGTGTTCCATGACTGGCCACCTCCACCTATAAATACCTGTACTTCCTCAATAAAGTTAGACCTGCGTCCCAGAACCTGGTCTCCGGAGTCGTGCATGCAAGCGTCCTACGCTAGGGGCTCCGCCGTCCTCACCCCTGGGAAATCCCCTGCTTCACTGAAGCTATTTCATTCTTCTTGCTGAGGACATTCTACCTGGGGCTCCAATGCCTTTCGGTTGTAATATGGAACAAACAGCTTTCCAGCTTCACTTCACAACTCTTCTCTTGGGACTGCTTTTCACTGGATTTATGGATTGGTTCTAGTATTTCTGGTATCTTATGTCTTTCTTTTGCTCTTTTTTTCTTTTGGTGGGGGATAGATTGTTTTCATTCTTTTCTTGATGAAGTACATTCTCAAGTCGCTTACTTAGAAAGCACTTAATAGATAATCATTCTGAATTTATATTTGAAAAATATATACTTTACATAGCTTTTACCAGTTATAAATAACTAGGGGCCTGGTGCACAAAAATTTGTGCACTCGGGGGGGGGGGGGGGCCCTCAGCCCGGCCTGTGTCCCCTTGCAGTCTGGGACCCCTCTGGGGATGTCCATCTGCTGGCATGCCTGGCCAGCCTGGGTGAGGGGCTGATGGCTGTTTTCAGGTTGGCCAAGCCCCCCAGTGGGGACCCTCACCCCATGGGGGTGTGGCAAGCCTGGGTGAGGGGCTGAGGACCATTTTCAGGCTTCCCACAGCCCCTTCAGGGTTTGGGTCCCTACTGGGGTGCCTGGCCAGCCTGGGTGAGGGGCTGAGGCTGTTTGCAGGCTGGCCACAGCTCCCATTGACCCAAGGTCACAGCGAGGCTGGCTGGAAGCAAGTTTCTGGAGTTTATTTATCTTCTATAATTGAAACTTTGTTGCCTTCAGTGGAGGCCACAGCTGGCCTAGGCAGGCAGTTTCCTCCATTGCTGGCCTCCTGTTTGCTCTAGCCCCGTGGCTGATGGCCGCCATCTTGGCTGGGTTAATTTGCATATCGGCACTCTGATTGGCTGGTGGGCATGGCTGGGCTGGTGGGCGTGGCTTAGTTGTAACAGAGTGAGGCTTAATTTGCATATTTCCCTTTTATTAGATTAGATTTTCCCTCAGAACTTTAGAGACATTGTTCCATTATCTTCTAGCATTCAACATTCCTGAAGAAAATTGATGTTAATCTGATCTCATTCTTTTGTAGGCAACTTATTTTTTCTGTCTAGAAATGCTTAGAATCTTCTGTGTATTCTCGGTGTTCTGAAATTTCACAACATTGAATGTAGTTATTACTCTTTTCCTATTTATTCTGATTGGCATTCAATGCGTCCTTCAGTCTAGACATTCCCTCAATTCTGATAAATTTTCTTTTATGATTTCTTTGATTAATGTCTTTTCCTGTATTTCCTCTTTTGTCTTTTTGGGAACTCCAGGTACTCAGATGGTGGACTTCCCAAATTAATCTGTTTATTTTTCTCCCAACTTTATCTCTTTGTAACTTCCTAGTCTACATTCTGAAAGATTTCCTTACCTTTATCTTCAAAACCTTCTTTTTCTTTTTCCTGACAATCATTTAATTTCTGAGATTGTTCCTGTTTTATAGCATCTTCTTGTGTTATGGCTGCACTATATATGTTCTCAAATCTGTTAAAAAAAACTCCCTTACCTTCTCTGAATTATATCTGTTTCTTCTGGGGATAGTTGCTTTATTCTTCTTGGCTTTTCTCTTTTATCAGACTCGTTTTCTTCTTGTGCCTGATCATGCATATTTAATAACGGAAGCCTGGGTTAGTTTTTCTGGACAATGGGTTCAGGTTTCCTACCCATCTTATGCATTCCTATTAAGATTCTCCCATGAACAGACTTGCTAACTGGGTGCCCTATGTTTATGCTAAAAGGTTTCTTGACTGGTAGCTGAGTATGAAAAAAGTCATTCTCATTCTTGATCTTTTGTATGTGACTTGCTTTTACTCTCTGGAGATTTGTAGGCTCTTTTCTTTTACCAGAGTTTTGAAATTTGGCAATGATGTGCTTTGGGATAGGTTAATTTTCATCTATTTTTATGAGCCACTCATTGGATCTTTTAAATTTGGAAATGTTTTTTTGCTTTGGGAAATGCTCTCAAGTTACTTTTATCGTTTTCTTTCCTCATTATTTTTTTCATTCTCTACTTTTGGAATGCCTGTATTCAGATTTTGGACCTCTTGGACTCCAAGATTTATACAGGGCAGAGCAAAAACAGGTTTACAGTGATTTGTATGGAAAATAATATAATAATTCATAATAGGAGATAAACTGAGTTTTGCATACAGGACTCATAACTGTAAACTTCCTTTTGCACCACCCTTATAATCTCATCTATTCTGTTTAAAATATCTTTGTCATTTTGCTCTGCTTTATGGGAAATCTCCTCAACTTCATTGTCAACCCAACTGGGGAGTTGTTCATTTCCACTATTATATTTAAAAATTCCAAGTCCTTTTTGTTCTTAAACTTTTAAAAAATAGCATTCTATTTTTGCTTCAAGGAAGTAATATCTTCTCTTAACTCTGAAGTATGCTAAGGTTGTTTTTGGTTTCATTTTCTGTTCCTTCCATGGCTTTTCTTCCAAATCCTCCACCAGCACCATTTGTTTTTATCTCTATTATGTCAGAGGCCTTGGTAAGCTGGCTGGGATGTTTCCTAGTGGAACCCACCATGTCAGTGTCTTTAGGTCTTTCCTTTTGGGGTGGTCAGACTTCCCACAGAAAGATCTTCTAGTCTCCTGCCTGGAGGGTATAAACCTGGCTGGCAGCATTCCATTTGCCCAGTAGGGTGTGGGATGAGAGGGAGCTCAACATTCCTTATGTAATTTACTTAACCCCTTGCATTCAGCATGATAAATCTGCTTCCACCCTTGCCCAATGTGCATATTTCAGTACAGAGACTTTTTTTTTTTACCCAATTGCAAAAACAAACTTCCAGTTTACTTCCAGGTTGAAAGGGCAGATAATCAGCTTCATGGAGTACAAAAATATAATAGCTTCTTTTTTTTTTTACCTTTTAATTATGGAGGACTTCAAACATCCACAGTAGAAAAAAAAGTCTCCAGCCATCATCACATTGCTAGTTTTGACCCATCTGTATGTCTATTTCTTCCAGTTCCCTATTCCATATTACTTTGAAATAAATGCCAAAAATCATTTTATCTGCAATCATTTAGTACACACCTCTTAAAGATAGAGACATATTTAATTAACATAACCTTGATTATAAAATCTAACAAAAATGAACAATTATTTAATATTATCAAACCTCCACTCAATGCTCAAATTTCCTATTATCTCATTGTCATATGTGTTTTATTTTTTACATTTGTTTGTTGCAATCAGAATACAAATAGAGTCTGTGCACACATTCTGGCCGGCCAGCATGTCTTTTCTGTCTCAGCCTATAGCTCCCCTCATGTGTAATTTTTAAATTGAAATGTATTAGATGAAGAGACAGACGTGTTTGTCTTAAATAGTTTCTCACAGTTTGAATTTTGCTAATTGCATCTCTGAAGTGTTATCATTTTTCTATAAATTGGTAGTTGGATCCATGTTTGCTTCTTTCCATTGTTCTCTCTTCAAGTTCACTGAATCTTTTATCTCTCTATTCCATTCTGGTGTTGAGTCCATTCTATAAAGTTTTAATTTCAGTTATTGTATTTTTCAGTTCTAAAATTTCCATTTGATTCTTTCTCTCTCTTGTTTTTTTTTGCTAAGATTCACTTATCCTACGCTATTATTTAAGTGATTTCTTTTAAAATGTGCCCACATGGTAGAGTGACAGAATGTGGTAGTCAGCCTCCAAGGTGGCTTCCCAAAATATCTGCATCCTAGTCTTCACACCATGTGTAGCCCGTCTGACATTCTACCAGGGTTAGTGTAACCAACAGAATATGGCAGGAGTGATGGTATATCACTCCTGAGATTAAGTTATAAAATACTGTAGCTTCTGTCTTGGGCATGCCCTTTCTCCCATGCCAACATGCTCAGATCACTTGCTTGGGAAAAAGAGAGCTGCCTTGTGGTCAGGAGATTCAGGCAGTCTTTGGAGGCACCCAGGTGGTGCGAAACTGGTCTCCAGGCAATAGCCATGGAAGAACTGAAACCTACTACTTCTCACATAAGTGATTTTAGAAGCAATCCTCATGTGAGCCTTCAGATGAGAAAGTAGTTTCAGAACCACCAGCTCAGCTGTCTCCAGATTCTGGCTCACTGAAACTATGCACTATTTTATTTTATTTTTATTTCAGAGAAGAAGGGAGAGGGAGAGATAGAAACATCAATGATGAGAGAGAGTCATTGATCAGCCTTGACAGGGAATCAAAATGGTGACCTCTTGGTTCCTGGGCTGATGCTCAACCGCTGAGCCATGCTGGCTGGGCTGCAGTAGGTATTTTTAAAAGCTGTTTAGTTTTGAGAAAATGTGTTATGTAGCAGAAAACTAGTACATTGGGGTCCCTGCTCAACTACTTACTAAAAGAGACAGGACAAGTTGAATAAGCTGATGATTGCCCGTTCCTTTACTTGGAAATTGATGACCATTTTTGCCGCATCTACTTTTCAGGATTGCCGAATCTCAGATAAAACATTGTACAACTATTAATTTTTCAAACCGAATACTCCTATTTTACAGATGAAAATGGGAAGCCAAAAGGAGTGAAAAGAACTGACGGATGAGGCATTAAGGTATAGAGGAAATACATGACTTTGCCAGGCTTCAACTATTTAGAAAAGGAGCAAGGACTAAAGTATCACATGCTAATATCATTAAATAGTCACTCCAGCCCTAACCGGTTTGGCTCAGTGGATAGAGCGTCAGCCTGCGGACTGAAAGGTCCCAGGTTCGATTCCGGTCAAGGGCATGTACCTTGGTTGCGGGCACATCCCCAATAGGGGGTGTGCAAGAGGCAGCTCATCGATGTTTCTCTCTCATCGATGTTTCTAACTCTCTATCCCTCTCCCTTCCTCTCTGTAAAAAATCAATAAAATATATTTTTAAAAAATAGTCATTCCATGTTTCAGGAAAATAGTAAATTATGCATTGTATGTGGTTAACTGAGAATTGCATTTCATCTATGGCACATAACAAATGTGGAATAAATGCAAGAGGGCCATGGCGAGTTGTTCCATCGTAGAGACAACATACAGCCAGTTACTCCTTCTTTCCACTCTTTGTTGCTCTGCCAGTCATCCCAGACATGCTGCGTCCACGCATATGGGCACCCAGCCAGGTGACTAACACCATCTCTTTGCACCCAAACCATGTATAATAGGCAAATAGCTCCTTTCTTTAAAACCTTGCTAGGCAAGTTAGTATCAGTATCTTTAAACTATAAATACTCGTTTGTCATGCAATTTTAGTAAAAAAAAAAAAAAAAAAGATGACTGACAGGAGAAAAAAGAGGCTAACAGTATTTTGAGCCAAGAAGGGCAGAGCATTTGAGCGACAGTGATTAACTTTTTAATTAAAAAACAATTGTTCCCCCTCAAAATAGTATTTTGGTAAACCGCCTCACTTTCTGCTTTCCCCTCAATTTCGGTTTACTGGCGGGGGAGAAAGTGATGTTTTAAAATGATGAAAATGAACCAGATAAATAAAAACATGTTGACTCAAACTGGAAGGGAAAGTGCAAACATAAAATAGTTGTGTTGGACTAATAAGAACCCCCCCCCCCATTCTTAGTTTTGTTTTTAATTTAAAAATATTTATAAATAATATATACTATGTGATAACATATCTTGTATGTAATTTGTGCTATATTTTTATTGTTTTTAATTTAAAAGTTCAAATTTTATATGTCTGTCTTGACAGAATGAACTCTAATAGCTTTTTTTGGGTTTAAATACTTAAAATTTATTTTAGATTTTCATCCTCATGTGTGTCAGTTAAGATTCTTTAGCTGCAAGCAACAGAAACTAACTGTGGTTAAACAAGAAGAGAATGTCTTGAAAGAGGACGGGAGAGAGTATGGAACCCTTAGGGGGGCCTTAGGGAAACAGGAAGCAGACAGCCTCTGACAGCATCCTCTCCACTGAACACAAGTTCCTGCCACTGGAACATGAGCCAACTATTTGTGTTTTCTGTCCTTGGGTATAAGAGGCAAAAAAAAATTTTTTTTAATTTAACGCTTACTTTTAAAAAATATTTTGATTTTTTTTTTTTTTTTACAGAGAGGAAGAAAGAGAGAGAGAGAGAGTTAGAAACATCAATGAGAGAGAAACATCAATGAGCTGCCTCCTGCACACCCCCCACTGGGGATGTACCCACAACCAAGGCACATGCCCTTGACTGGAATCAAACCTGGGACCTTTCAGTCCGCAGGCTGACGCTCTAGCCACTGAGCCAAACCAGTCAGGGCAAGAGGCAAAATTCTTGCAGAATAAGATTTTTGCTTGGCAAAAGATGTGCCATGCTAGCATGTCCGGAGCTGATGAACTAAAGAGGGAGTTGAGAGGAATCTCCCAAGGTCGCTCCATTTCCATGTAGGAGAGCAGAACACTATGAGGACCCCCTCTCACCAAAGCAGCCTCACCAGCAGGCAGAGAGTCACCCCCAAGAGAGATAATACTGATTGAAAGGCCCAATGTCCACTAAATTGTGGGTTTGCTCTCACCACTGAATGAGAAGTTTGTGAGACGTGAACTGTCTTCTAGCAGTGTTTTAGATGGACGCCCACACATCTTTCCTCAACACTTATCAAGAACCAGTGAAGACATGCTTTGGGTATGACATTTTTGTGTGATGCTTTATATAACTTGGTGTAATACCTACACTCAAATTACATGAATCAAACACACCCCCACGTCCATTACCAATGCCTAGGACTGTGTGTCTAGGTCCATTTCATTTCAGCCACTCTCTCTCCTTTTCTCCTCCTTCAGATGGCCCACACAGCTTTCTCTGAAACATGTTCTATACTGCTAGTGTAACCTAAGCTGTGTATATGCACACACACATTGTCTTCCATACGTCTACTATCCCTGACTTTGACAATTACCACAGTGTCTTTTCAGGCAAACTCCTGGGAGTGATTTGCAGAACCAGGGGGCTAATCTGGCTCAAACTGCCCGGGACTGCTGAAGTGGCCTAAGAGACCCTTTATTGACCTCCTCATGAACTTTTCTCATGACACCTTCATTGTAATATGAAAATTTCCCACCATTTTTAAACATGTGATGTATGTATAGGCATGTTTGCTAATTGCATAGGTGCAAGAATAGCCCCACCCATACATGTGATGACGAAGGTTACCTTGATGTTTATATAGGATTTCCCTCAATAAAGACAAATGCAATCCTTTGTTTGGGGATGCACTGCTCTGGAAACAATACCCAGTGTATTCCTTGCTTGCTGGCTTGCAATAAAGTTCATTCTCATAAAATCTTCTTGGAGTCATCTTTTGGCTGGCAACCACTGAATAATTAGACCCAATTTGGATCTAGTAACAATAGAGATTACATAATAATGAAAAGGGAAGGTAACCCACATGTTTAAGAAATACTAGTTAAATCAAATCTACAAGTCAAAGTTCATCTAGATAGCTAATAGGCCATTCTACTCCATTTTGAAGATCTTACTTTATGATCCTTAAAAATAGCCATTAAACAACATATTTGTAGGACGTGAATTCCACATGGATTTTTAAAGACACAGTGGTTTAACTGCACTTGTCTTTATAGAGGTGAGAGTGTGAAAAATTTTTATTAGCATTCAGTTTTAAAACCTTTATACCCGTGTTACACCAAAATATAGGAGTGCTGCTTCTTAAGGAAGTTACCCTTTAGGGTTTGGTCCTCGGTTTAGAAGTTGTTTATTTTAAATGCTTTATGCATTCATGATCTTGGTCCAAGGATTGTAATATTGGGCCAGTTTCTTCTTCCTTCAGGGGAGAAAAGACACTATTACACCTCCAGGCTCTCAACACATTATTACTACCCCATTAACCCCTTAATATCTGCAGTCGACTATTATTTGCTCTAAATTAGTCTCGAGGCTCCCTCAGAAAATAATTTGAAGGAGGGAAGCATGAAATATTTCTTGAGATGGATCTTAAATGCAGTTTTTTGGAATATGTGATAAAACACACACATCAGAAAAATTAACATCTTTGATCATTTTTAAGTGAACAGTTCAGTGGCATTAAATACATTCACATTGCTGCACAACCACATCATCCAGCTCCAGAACTTTTCCATCTTTCCAAACCAAAACTCTGTACCCATTAAAAAACCCATTCCATTCTGCCTCTCAGCCCCTGGGAACCAACACTTTACTTCCTGTTTCTATGAGTTTGACTACTCTAGATCCCTCATGTAAGTGGAATCATACAGTATTTGTACTTTTGTGGTTGGCTTTTTATTAATTTATTTAAACCTTTATTATTGAGAGTATTACAGAAGTCCTTTTTTTTTTCTCCCATCGACCCTCTCTATCTGGTTCCTGCCCTGCCCCAGGCCTTTACCACCCTACTGTCTGTATCCATAGGTAATGCATATATGCATATAAGTTCTTTGGTTAATCTCTTCCTGGTCCCTCTCTCACCTTCCCTCTGAGTTTCATTGGTCTATTCCATGTTTCCATGTCTCTGGTTCTATTTTATTCATTAGCTAATTTTGCTCATTAGATTCCTTGTACATTTATCTTGATTTTTAGATTAGTTGTTGATAGATATGCACTTATTGCACTTTATTGTTCATATTTTTTATCTTTTATTAGTCTCTTCCTCCCCTTCTTTCCCATCTCCTTCTTTAAGAAGACCCTTTAACATTTCATGAACTACTTGTTTGGTGGTGATGAATTCCTTCAGATTTTCCTTGTCTGGGAAGCTCTTTACCTGGCCTTCAATTCTAAATGATAGCTTTGCTGGATAGAGCAATCTTGGTTGTAGGGCCTTGCTTTTCATCACTTTGAATATTTCTTGCCACTCCCTTCTGGCCTGAAAAGTTTCTGTTGCAAAATCAGCTGGCAATATTATAGGAGCTCTCTTGTAGATAACTAACTGCTTTTCTCTTGCTGCCTTTTAAGAGTTTCTTTTTAACATTTTGCATTTTATTTTTTAAATTAATTTTTTGTTTAAAGTATTACATATGTCTCCTTTCCCTCACATTGACCACTCCCTGGCCACTCCCACCCCCCAGGACAAACCTTTCACATTGAATTATGAAGTGTATGATATGGGATTCTTTGGGCTCCTCTTGTTTGGGACTCTCTGTGCTTCCTGGATATGTAAGTCTATTTCTTTCACCAGGTAAGGGAAGTTTTCTGTCATTTTTTCAAGTAGGTTTTTGATTTCTTGCTCCCTCTCTTCTTCTTCCGGTACCCTCATGATGTGAATGCTGGTATGTTTGTAGTTTTCCTAGAGGCTCCTTATACTATCTTCAGATTGTTGGATTATTTTCTCTTTTTACTGTTCTGACTGGGTGTTTTTTCCTTCCTTATATTCCAAATTCTTGATTGGTTTCTCAACATCCTCTACTCTACCATTGATCTCCTGAAAATTATTCTTTCAGTTAGTGTATGCTTCATTTCTGACTGGTCCCTTTTTATGTTGTTGATGTGCTCACTAAGTTCCTTGAAGTTTTCATTAAGTTCCTTAAGCATCCTATAAGCATTGTTTTGAACTCTGTATCTGGTATTTTTTCTTGCTTCCATTTCATTTAGCTCTTTTTCTGGAGATTTCTCCTGTTTTGTTTTTGTTTTTTTTTTCACTTGTGAATTGTTTGTCTCCACACTTTGGCTGCTTCCCTGTACTTGTTTCTATGTATTAGGTAGATTTGCTATGTCTCCCGGACTTGTTAGAGTCACCTTGTGTAGTAGATGTACTTTAGGGCCCACTGGCTCGGCCTCCCAGGTCACCAATTCACTCTTTTGTGAATTGGTGCAACCCTATGTGAGCTGTGTGCACTGTCCTATTGTAGTTGACCTTTGATTTATATTGGCATCACTGGGAGGGGTTGACCCTCAGGCCAATCAGTTGCAAGGATTAGTTGCAACTACAGCTGAATAATTATGTGCAGGAGATGTCCCTATGGAACAGGACTTGCTTCAGTGGGGCTTTGGTGCTCATTGAATCCCCCCCCCCCCTTGAGTGTGTCACTCCTGAAGGTGGTAGAGTTGTAATTGGCATGGTTGAAGTTGACCACTGGGTGCATTGGCTCTGGGGTCTCCAGGAGGTGCAAAGTCAGCCTCTGCCTGTGCCCTGCCTGGGACCTCCCAGCATGAGCTACAGTGCTCTATAGATGGTTGCTACTTGTGATCTTGGAGGTGTTCAGGAGAGGCCAAACTGTGAACCAGGGTGGGATACTGCTAATGTCAGGCCTGGGGCCACTTATTGATAGGTAGGGGGCACATTGATGCTGGTTACTGCTTGTTTGAGAGATTTTAGGAATGTCCAAAGCATGAGGCAAAAAAGCCAGTTTTATGGAAAAGCCACTAGAAATGGCATGGATGAAATTGCAAGTAGGGAGGGGCAGAGTCTCAGGAAATCACCAGGGCAGGGTGAAAAGTGTGAACCAGGTTGATAGAGATTTAGATATGGCACAGCCTGTCAGTTCTGTGGCAGGGAGGTCTCAGCAAAGGAACACGTCTGTCAGCACTTCTGTCTGGGAGAAAGCTGCTCCTCCAGCTCTTTCCCTGATTCCAGACAAGTTAGTTCCTTCCAAGCTGCTGCCCCAGTGCTGGAGCTCAGAGGGAGTTTGAGTAAGTCCATGTGTGGACCCTTTAAGAGGAATTGCCTGGGACTCTCACATCCTCAGCGTCACTCAGCCACGATCCCCATTGGTTTTTACAACCTGAAGTTGTGGGGGCTTCTCTCCCTGGCACTGGAACTCTGGGCTGAAGGCCTGGTGTAGGGCAGGGACCCCCTTGCTCCTCAGAGAAACCTCCATAGCCAAGATATCCCTCCCGATTTTAAACTGCCACATGTGGGTGTGAGATCAGCTGGTTCTGCAATTCCACCCTTCCTACCAGTCTCAATGTGCTTCTTTTTAAATTCCCTAGTTGTAAGACATTCGTTCGGCTAGATTTCATGTGGTTCTGAATGATGGTTGTTCTGTATTTCAGTTTAAATGCTGATGTGGTTGTGGGAGACAGTAAGTACCAAGTTTACCTATGCCACCACCTTGACCTGGAAGCCTGTCTGGCTTATTTTTAAGTGCAGTTTTGTTACACAGAATACTAGCTTTACTGTGAGGATAAAATGGGTGTAGCTGTTACTTCTAGAACAGAAGTATTTGACCTGGAGCCTTTAGATGAGTCCTATGGAGACAAACCCTATTTAAGGGACAAGTCTCCTAATTACAAGCTTTTCATAAAAGCTTCAAATTCAAAAGATGCTAATCATTGTTCTGGGTCTTCTCTGCTTTGAGAGCATCCTCTTGGTTCCAAACCAAGATTAGCTGCCTTTGGTTAGCACCAACCACCACCATGGTCATATTTATTGTAAGGCTCTGATTTTGCTGATGAATCTAGTCTGACACCTAACGGAGTATCACTCACTCTGTTAACTCCTAGCCCCATGTTTACCTGGCCATTTAGGAACTTTGAGCTCACCTTCCTCACATAAAAAATATCTAATAAAAAATGCAACTCAAAACTACAATTGCATATTACTTCATACACATTAGAATGACTATGATAAAAATAAAAAGAAACAAGTATTGGTAAGATGCTGAGAAATGGGAAACCTTGTGCACTGCCGGTAGGAATGTAAAATGCTATATCCACTATTGAAAACAGTAGGTTATTCATAAAAAATTAAAAATAGAATTACCAAATGATCCAGCAATTCCACTTCGGGGTTTATACCCCAAAGAATTGAAAGCAGAAACTTTGAACAGATATTTATACTTTCATGCTCATAGCAACAGTATTCATAATAGCCAGAAAGTTAAATAACTCAAGTGTCCATTGATAGATAAACAGGTAAACAAAATGTGGTTTATCCATACACCGGAATATTCTCTGGCCTTAAAAAGGAAGCCATTTTGACATTTACTACAACATGGACGAACCTTGAGGGCATTGTCCTAAGTGAAATAAGCCAATCATAAAAGGACACATACTATATGATTGCACTTAAATGAAGTACTTGGAGTAGTCAAACAGAGACAGTAAATATAATGGTGGTGCCCAGCTGGTGTGGCTTAGTGGTTCAACATAGACCTACGAACCAGGAGGTCAGTGTTCAATTCCTGGTCAGGGCACATGCCTGGGTTTTGGGTTCAATCTCCAGTATGGGGTATACAGGAGGCAGCTGATCAATGATTCCCTCTCAGCATTGATGTTTCCATCTCTCCCTTTCCCTTCCTCCCTGAAATAAAAAATATATATATTAAAAAAATAAAAATGGAAGTAGTCTAGAAAGTAAAATGGTGGCTACCAGGGCCTGTGGAATGGGGAGTGGATACGAAGTTAGGTTTGGAAAGATAATCGAGTTCTGAGATGGACAGTGGTGATAGTTGCACAGTAATGTGAGTATACTTTATGCCACCAACTGTTCACTTAAGAATGGTTAAAATGCTAAATTTTATGTTATGCATATTTTACCACAATAGAAAGTTTTTTAAAAAATGTCTAACATTATCTGATCATTATTCCTGGCTTCTGCAGAAAACTTAGAAGCCTTTTGTAGAGTTCATCCCCAAACACCGTATTCTAGAAAGAGACCAAAAATGCAGTAAGCAGCAAAATGGTTCTTCAAAAGCTGGGCCTGCCTTAGTTGTCTGCATTTTTATTTTCAATAAACAGCCACTTTAACATCATATCCCTTCCTGTACTACTGCCCTCCCCGCAAAAGAGTCAAGTAGGAGAAAAATAATACTTGAAACCAGAGGTTAACGGGACGAACTTCTATGGGATTAGAGCAGTTTCCAGGAGCCAGAAAGCTGTTACTCAAAGGCAGCCCCTGCTCTGAGAGGGGCCCACAGGCCCGATCACCCACCTTACAGAGGCAACACAGGCACTGCAGGTGATCACCTGTGAAGTGGCCTGCCCGGAGGTACGGACACTATTTATACTTGACGTCACCTACCTCGGAGAAGTAGTTCTCAATAATGCTCAGAGCAGTCATGGAAACGTGATGGTTCTCATGAAATTGCAAGGTTTTGATTCTATCAACCCCACCAGGTTCCTCGATCAGAAGACACAGGTGATCCTTCTTAGAAAGCTTCTTGGCTGCCTGGGGGCAATAGGAGCAAACGTGAGGCCTGGGCTGACGCCTGGGGACAGGGAGCCTCACCAAAGGGTTCCCTGTACCAGAAGGGGCAGACGCAGCTTCACTTTTCCCACAGTGATCTCGACTTGCACACTCTTCCTCCACTTTGGATATTTATGTAATACGTGTGTGCGTGTGTGTGTGTGTGTGTGTGTGTATTTAGTTTTTTTTTCCTCATTGCAAAATACAATATTTCTTTTGCTGACTATGCTGTCATCCATAAACAAATCACTACCACTATTCAGTAGACATCTCCTTCTAATAGAAATTGTTTTAATATAGAACATTTAAGTGATGTATAAGTACAGAGGTTCTGGCCCTGCACTCCCTGAAAGCCTTGAAACGTAAGACAAGAGACACTCAGTATCAAGAGCCACCATAGAAGTAATGAAGTTCCTGCAAAGAACATGAGAGGATTTAACCCAATGCTGGTCCCTGGACTGACCATGCAGGCCTCTTCACTCACTCACACATGTGTACACCTATGATGGGTGAGGCACACAAAACGGAGATATAGATGTGATTTAGAGAAGGCCTTTTGTAACCAACTCATACTATCAGGAGGGACAAGCAAACGATGGTTATGGTGTAGAAAGCTTAATTTAGTAAATGATCAGAGGCTTAAATTATAGAAGATGTGCACAGAATGCGTGAAAAGTAACACGAGTCCTTAATGAACCATACTGTGCTGGGTCATCCATAGGGTCATGGCATTCCAGCGAGGATGAAGTTTTGGAAGAATAAGGGGGCTGCATGTTATGAGAAGAGGGAATAATAGTTCAGCTAAACAGCGTATCTGGAGGAAGATGGAAAACTTGGCTGCCATATCTGGAAGGGCTCTACTTACTATTTTGTGAGCAGTAATACAAAAACCCCCTCTGGGCCAAGTTAATTCGTTAGGCCACATTATTCACCTGATGACAGTTTGCACTGTAGGTCTAAGCCATAGCAGGTTCGCCACTGGCTCCAGATAGCCACGAGACCCCTCATCCTATGAGTTAGTAGATTTGAGTAAAGAAGGGCAGGACTCAACATGCTAGATTAGCTTCAGAAAGAAAACTGGGCTGTGGGCAGCAAGAGCCCTGGCCAAGGATTTTGGACCTTAACAGTAAATGGCCTCAAAGTTATTTCAAAGAACCTCAGCTGCATCTACTGCCTATTTGAACTTTTTCCTGTCTCATCTTGAGCTTTCTAGCCTACTTGCCCCCACAGCCTCTATCTGATCCAGGGGGCGCACTGGTCTGCCAGATGGGATTTGCCCAGACTCTTCTGAGAAAAAATTCCCAGGTGTTTAAACAAAGCAGATGAAGTTAAACTTCTACATCCTAAATTTGCTTTTACAGACCTGTTATGTCCAACTTAGTCTATTGGCTGTCAAGTCTCTACTCTTTGTGTGATTTGCTCAAGACTTAGGATCTATCTGGGCTGTGTTTCAAATCTGTTCTTGACTTAGGTCAGTTCTTTCTAAGACAGTTACATGAGAAGAGTGCTTCAAGTGAGTTTTCAAAAGGGGTTCCCTCGTGTTACTTTAAAACTTTCCAAATGGCTTAGTTGCATATAAAAAGACCTTAACCAAGATGGTCCCTGGTGACCCCTGCCTCCTGGTGTTAGTATGAGTGTTAAACAGGGCTGATGTATGTAACCAATAGGATGTTGTTGAAATGACCTCCTTGAACGATCCTAAAGACATGGGGGCTTCCACCTTGTTTCCTTAGATTCCTTGCTCCAGAGGAAGCCAGCTGCCATGACGTAAGGACACTCAAGCGGTGCCTGGGAGAGGTTTGTGTGGTGAGAATAACTTGGCAGGCATGTGAGTGAGCCATCTTGGAAGCTGATCCTCAGCCCCTATCAAACGCTCAGGTGAGATCGAAGCCCCCCAATTGGCATCTCGAACCTCATTACAGACCCTGAGCCAGAACCGTTCAGCTAAGCTGCTCCCCGATTCCCAACCCCATACATCATGTGAGATGATAAATGTTTGTTTTAAGTCACTAAGGGGTAATTTGTTATGCAGCAATATAGAACCAAGACAAATAGTACAAAAATAGTGCCTTAACTTTCCTTTCTTTCAGAAATAAGACTTTTCTAGAATTCTAATTCAAGGCTTTGCAGTCTATTTTCCCAGTCATATAGTTGAGTATAAAAGGAATTCTAGTCTGGCCTCTTAACATATATCCCTGCTAACTTCTTGCTGCTCCTTCAAGTATACCCTATGTTTTGGTCTCTAAAAGAGGCAGCCATGGGGCTCACTGACTAATTTTTCCCTCCTTCAAACCTTTGATTGGTTTCCCCCCTCTCACTCAGATAAGTCAGAGTTCTCACAGACCCTATGTGATCTGGCCCCTAGATGCCGTGAGGCTCATCTCCCACCACCTTCCATCCATTCACTCTGCTCGGGCCATACCACCTTCCTTGCTCTTTCTAGAATGTTCTTCCCCAGATAGCCACAAGACCCACTCACTTCTCTGAGGCCTCTGCTCAAAAGTTATTCCTTAGAGAAGTTTCTCCCGACTATGGAATAGAAGAGATCACCTTCTCCTCCTCACTCTGAGCTATCGGTGACTGCCTCTTTGTCAGATATATGTACCTCCAACTCCCTACCTGATGTGTCTGCTCCCCTTCCCACTACTGCGTAAGCTCTGTACGAGCAAGGATGTTCGCTTGCCACACCCCGAGCATCTGTAACAGTGTCGGGCACAAGACACTCATTTGAGAAAATGAAGATAATACCTTCTTTGAAAGACCTCTTGTTATTATCCATAGAATGTGTGCACAGAGGGAGGAGATAGGGGAGTTGGGAAGAAAGAGAATCCTACTTGGGTTTCAAGAACGAAATTAAATGTCTTAAGTTTGGAGACTGCTACATAGAAACCAACCTGTCCAGAACAGCTCACCTGGAGGAGAAAAGCGATGATGTCAAGGATGATGACAACAAATCTGGTGTCTGGGATGGTGAGCAGGTTCACCAGTGGCTCCAAGACTCCAGAATGGGCAAGGTGGAGCAGCTGGCTCATGGTGCCCCCATTTGTGAAGTTAGCCACCACCCAGAGAGCCTCTTTCTGGACTTTAAACTCTCCCTGCAGAAAGAGAACATTTACACTCTTTACAGATCCTGAAGAATGTAAACAGAGCGATGCTAACTTGGTTCCGTTTCTAGGGAAGCTGGGGACAGTCAGGACTATATGTGCCATTTAGAGGGAACAGCTTGGAGACCTGAAGTCAAGGAGGAGGCAGGTAGATTCATATGGGATTTCAGAGGGCGATCCTAAGTTCAAACAGACTCAGTTCATTAACTCAGGTTATGGGGAAAACAGAAACAACATAAGCCAATCCAGGTAATCAATATATAGATTAGGAATTATGCTTGGAATTGTACATTTTAGGGGCCTATGTCTACATTTCTTGTCTTTTTGCCCTAGTAAAAATCTGGATAAGAAGCTCCATAACTACATAACTAAGCACACGGATGTGATCTTAGTGACTGAGACAGCCCAGAGGTTACAGAGGAAAGCCACTGATACATCACTCAACGCATCTCTTGCATTTATAAAAGACATTTGACCCAGAGAGATGGGAGTAATTGATCATGGATCCTACTGCCCCTGGGCAGCAGACATTATTTTGTGGCTGGGAGAAACTGTGACCACAGTTTAAAACAAACAAACAAACACCCCCAAACAGCTTATGGCTCCAAGCAAGTTATAGTTCAAAAGGCACAGTTTGAACTAAGATTATTTCTTGATTCATGACTGAATACTTCTGAATAGAATACATACAGATTCACAATAGAACACAAGATAGGAAGTGTCTAATTGGACTGGAAGATGCTATGATTTGGGTTGCACACCTGGCCTAGCTTTTAATACTTAATGAAAACCTGGGACCCAACTATCCAACCCCAGAGCAGAAACACATAAGCAGAAAAACATAGCTCGTCCATTAAAAGGTGGCAAAAAGAAATGCTAATGATAGTAGTTGTCTTGGGGGAGGGAGGTGGGAATCAGGAGGAAAGAGGAAGCCTTATTGTATTTCTACTTTTATATTTGGATTTTCTGTGTGTATTACCACGCTAATCAATGTGATTGTGTGCGGAAAAGGCCACCATTCTTCAGTGTATAATATCAGTATAACTGGATATGGTTTTCCTCTTGAAAGAAAACAAAACCTTTTTGGCAAGTAGAGAGTAGATGGCACATTCTTTTAATACTGTTTGCCAGCGCAAAATTTTTCTGGATATTTGAGCTGTGGGACACCTTCTCATTACGCAATGCTTGTTTAGTCTTCTAAATTTTCCATGGGTTGTCCAAACTGGATGCACCTTCCTTTTTTTTTTTTTTTTTAAGGGAGAGCTGGGGAACTAATGTTTCATAGTTTTGTTGTGGTCTCAGTTAATTTGCTTCAGAGCCTGTGTCTGAGTTACTGAAGGAGTTACTGACGGAGTTCAGTACAGGACCAGTTGGAAAGTAGCCTTTTGCCATAGACACAGAATGTCCCACTTACATTTTTTAGCAGAGCCAACACGGGAGGCAGAACATTGCAATCAATCAGCCGCTGGATGTGTTGTTGTGGCCCCGCGGCCACATTGCTCAGGGTCCAGGCTGCCTCCTTCTGGATGGAGGTCTTGGGGTACCGCAGGAGCTGGGGCAGCACACTCAGTATTCCCGCGTCAATGGCCAGTTGGGTCTGGTGATCGGTTCCCGTGACGATGTTCCCCACAGTGCGGAGAGAGGGGGTCTGGAAGAACAAGGCGAGAAGTGTAACCAAGTATTGCAAACTCATCACGGTGGAAGGCGACAGTCCCACAAGATTTGTGCCCTCCCAAACGTTAGTCATGCTTTGCGGATGGCTCGCTGAAAGCCTGTGAACAATGATGATACCCTTGTTCATTGGGCACATGGATGGCTGTTTATATAGCTTGAAGGTACTTGCCAGCTTCCCAGCAGTGGTGGCTCCAGTGGGATACAGGTATCAAGGGATACCTATATCAAGAAATGATGCTCTCCCTTTTATATCCCTACATTGGGGAAACTGCTAAGTTGATCGTAGCGATTAGAACGTAATCATGTCTATTGAATTTATATTTAGCAACAGAGTCAAGTTTCTGTTGTACACATTATTGGAGCCCGTGAGATGCCACTGGCATTTTTTGATATATTCATAACCCCTTCTCAATAACTCTGATGGTTCTCAGGGTGGGTCTATGATTGGGCTCCAGACAACTTAATGAACTAAGACAACTGTCCTTGGAGGGTTGATTTAGGAATTATTTTGGTCTTCTTGCATTTTAGTGAGAGATGACAGTTATAGAATTTTCT
This sequence comes from Murina feae, assembly GCA_004026665.1. Lineage (NCBI taxonomy): Eukaryota > Metazoa > Chordata > Mammalia > Chiroptera > Vespertilionidae > Murina > Murina feae. The sequence goes on from PVJC01013042.1 coordinate 19,127, forward strand.
TAGCCTATTTTGCTGGGTTTCTGCTACTCAAGTAAGACGTAGAAAGTGTTATAGGCCAATCACAGCCTTGCCAAGCCTGGCAATTTGCCCCGAAGCTCCCAGGATAAGCGACTTCTTAGAGTTATTCTCTTTGTATCCTCCATGCTACTAGCATTATCCCCAAACTAACCTTGACATCTGAGGAATACTATGCTAATCTCAAAGCAGATGATCATTAAGGCTGCATAATACATAGTATTAGGCATAGAAATCAGAAGGGGCACCCACATTTTAAATGACATTTTCAAGAACATTATGTAAGTGACATGTTGGTTTTACTTTTCACTTAAATCTGAAATAGTATTAGAGAACAAACTTGGGAGAGGATAAGAGGAATTTTCTCTTATACTTGAGTAAGCAATTCAAATGTTACATGGGCTTTACACACACACACACACACACACACACACACACACACACACACACACACATTCTGTGTCAGCCAATTTGTTAACGGCTATACACATAGACCCCTAGAAGGAAAGGCCACGAAAGGGTAGTTCACTGAGTGAAGGAATTATAGTCGGTTTTAATTTGGTGCTCTCTATATTTCTAGTTGTCAGATTAACAAAAAAATATATGTCACTGAATACCCACTAGGATTTTGGGTCAAAATAGATTCAAGTGTTTGGCTAGAGAGTATCAGAGGCCAGGGACATGCAGATGATAAGCTTCGTTCTAGGTAAAGGATTAGAGCTGAGTGAGAAGACCAGGGGGTGAGGAAAGAGTAGAACTTGCTAAAGGAAATACGACTCGGAAGGACCATAGAGAGACAGACAAGACCTGGGACATTTACCAAGACGGTGAGTTCTGAGCTGGCCATGAGCTGAACCAGCCTGGGCAGCACCCCCATGTCAACCACTTGGCCAATGCGCTCGTCGCAGCCCTCGGTGAGGTAGGACAGAGCCCAGCAGGTGTCGGAGAGCACCTCGTGGTCTTGGTGCTGCAGGAGCTGGGCGAGGACGGGCAACATTTGCTCCACAGCTTTTTTGCAAGGGTACGGGTTCCTGTTTCGGCACAGGTTGGACAGGGTCCATGTGATGTTCCGCAGGAATGTAATCTGTAACAAGAGACTGCTTCTAGCATCAGGTGCAGAGAAGAAAAACTGCAAATGGCAGTGTGTCCTTGCCATCATTGATCACTAGTATTATTGACCAGCATGAACCAAAGAATTTGAGCTACAAACAGCAATTTGTTCTAGGTAGTGATGTATGGATAGGGTGTCCCCAAAACCTGTTTATAGACATTTTTGAATAATTATAAAGGCAGTGTTTATTAAAATACATTTCATTTTCAAAATTGAGATATCAGCTGTTAAAGTATACACCCCCCCTGTATGAGCTTTTTGCATCGCATTCAAATGTTAGATGGGTATTTCCTTTCATTCTTCAAAATATCCTTCCCCTCGACTCAACTGATGACCTAATTTCATTGGCAAGACGAAGAAGTTCCTAGTTCTTCCCACCAGTCTATAACCAACATGTCATAAGCACACTTCTGATCTTCTATTCGAGGATTAGTCATCCCTACCTTGCCTCTGAATTCCATCACTTTTCACCCTTTTAAAGATTCGGTCCTCGGCATCACCTCTCTCTCCTGGATCACTCCCACGGCACAGAAACACTCTGTGACCTTCAACCCTTACCCTTGGCACCTCCGCGGCCATCACCTCGCTTCTGTTTTTCAGAGTCTCCTCAAGGAGGCATCTGTATTCACTCTCTACTGTGTGTTTCCCATCTGCGCTTCTACTCCTCCTCCTAGCTGGTTTCCGACCCTGCTTCTTGATGGTTTGTGACGAAATCACCTTCTTTCAAGTCTCTAATCCCACAGCTGCTTTCTTTACTGTCCCTCTGCATTGCATTGAGTCACGAGCTGTTTCCTTCTTGGCATCTGTGACACCAAACCCAGTTTATTTATTTATTTATTTTATTACTAAATGGGATGCTTCTCCTCAATCTTCCTGCCCGGCGCTGCCTGACTTCTGAATGTCAGAGACCCTAGAACCTGGTTCTGGGCTCTCCTCACACTCTAGGTCAGGGATTGGCAACATTTGCCTGTAAAGGGCCAGACCGTAAAGACAGTAAACATTTTCAGCTCTGTGGGCCCACAGGGGCTCTGTTACAGCTAGTCAAAGCGGTACTTGTAACACCATAAGAGACACAGAAAATGGTGTGTGAGTGGATGGGCATGACTGTGCTCCAGTAAAACCCTATTTACAAAAGCAAGCAGCTGACCCCTGCTCTTGATCTTGCCCAGCTGGATGACACATGGGTACATAAGTATCTAGACCCGAATAGCCACCTACCTGACATTGCTGCAATGGTGTCTCTCAATCACTTTAACTGAATGTGAACAACTAAGACTCTGATTCTTTCTCCGTCCTTCGGCCCCATTTCTCTAAGAGGGCAGTCATCTAAAATCACCTAACCCTGAACCTGGGACACCCTTGCTTCTTTCTGTCTCACTTCCCTGTCTAATATAGCAGCATCCCAGGTCCATCTGCTTCACCATCTCCCTGGGCTACGACCCTCCAACAAGCAGCCAGAAGGGTCTTTCTGAAAGATCAGACCACTTTGCTTCCTGCCTTGAAATCCTCAAAAGGCTCTCCTTTGCCAGCGGGATGATATCTAGGTCCCTTGCCCTACCTTCCTATTGCACTGCTTTCTTCTTGCCAACTCCCTTGGTCATGCCAGCCTTTTTTTCTGGTTCAGCCATGCCAGGCTTTTACCCCACCTTGAGGGCTGAGTGTGTATTCCCTCAGATTGGGAAGCTATTTTCTCTGCATTTAAAAATGATTTTCTATTGATTTTTAGAGAGAGAGGAAGGGAGAGGGAGAAAGAGAAACATCAGTATGAAAGCAGAACATCGGTTGGCTGCCTCCTGCACGCCGCCCCCCCGCTCCCCCCCCAACTTGGGTAGATGCCTAAAACTCGGGCATGTGTCCTGACGAGGATTCGAACAGCAGCCCTTCAGTGTATGTGATGATGCCCAACCAACTGAGCCACACTGGCCAGGGTTTCTCTTCATTTTTGTTTGAGGCAAAGCTAAAATGCAAATTTAATTTCTTTTAAAAAATATGTATTGTATTGATTTTTTACAGAAATGAAGGGAGGGGGATAGAAAGTTAGAAACATCGATGAGAGAGAAACATCGATCAGCTGCCTCCTGCACACCCCCTGCTGGGGTTGTGCCCGCAACCAAGAATCAAACCTGGGACCTTTCAGTCCGCAGGCCGATGCTCTATCCACTGAGCCAAACCGGTTAGGGCCAAATATAATTTCTAATCCAGGGACTCCTCTATTGTTGCCACATCAATCCACTTTTAAAGAACATTTTTACCTGAGGAAATGTTTATTGTTTAGAGAGAGAGGAATGGGAAGGGAGAGGGAGAAGGTGGGGAAGAGGGGAAAGACAGATTGATATGAGAGAGAAATGTTGACCCATTGCCTCATGCATGCACCCTGACAGGGGACTGAACCTGTAACCTAGGTATGTTCCCTGTCCAGGAATAGAACCCACAACTTTTTTAATATATGGGACGAGGCTCCAATCAAGCGAACCAGCTGGCCAGCACACCACATCAATTGACTTTGACTCTGATCTTCAAACCTAAACTTTATTACCTAGGAGCGGAACTGGTGAGCCACTAATTCAGTTTGTGCTCCTTGAACAGAGTTTAGTCATCTAATTTTGCAAGATTTTAAACAGATAAAAATCTTAATAGATTTTTTCAAAAGAAAGACCAGCATTACTGCCTGTTAAGGACAAATTTGGATTAATTTTTACCCAAAGTGATATTCGGTTCTAAGCCTTCTTTATAATTGCCATCATAAGGGGCCAGACATTGATTTGGAAATACTTCCTCAATTTCCCAAATTTGGGAACTTGTTACCAGCTAGGTTTTCTAGTTGAAAGACACTCACTGGTGTGGCTGATGAAATCAGGGCCAGCAGATGTGGGATGGCATTACTCGAGATAACAGAGTCTCTGAATTCTGGGCCATCACCTACAAATAGATAAAAACAAGACATTCAAAGAGGGAACAAAGAGAATCCTGGGATAAATGACTGGTTTTTCAAAGTCTATGCAAAGAGTAAGAGGCCAAAACGCATTCCCAGGTTGGGCAAGGAGAGACTGCAGTCATAAACTTGATCCTGAGCCTTTAACATGTTGGTTGGGTGGCTAGGCCTGGTGTGAAAGCAGGTCCCACACAGCAGCAAATGCTGTAAGTGGTCTGTGTATGCATAAAGGAGCCAGCCAACTGGGCCCAGGCAGTGCTCCCTAAACGCTAACATAATTTTATAGCATGGTTCTCAGGAAGACCAAGGCCACTGCAGACCCAATTGTCTTCCCAGTAGACTTTGGCACAGGGCAGTAACTTCCAGATGTGACTCAGAACAAAGGCTGGGAGATGCACAGGTGCTAGGCATCAGCTGTGACTTTGGCTAGAATACTGTATTCTGGACTGTAGAAGTCTCAATTTGTAATTCTTCAAACACCAGGCAAGGTGTTAGTTATATTATACCACCCAATTAATTTTGCCTGTTCCTTACTGAACCAGTCAAAATGAGGGACAAAGTCTCTGCAATAGGTGCTTTACTTCTGCAAGCATTTCAAAAACAGATTTTATATGTGGTGTTTGCTAATCCCAATATCTGAAGTCCATGGAGGTATAATTATAATGATGTTTTTGCTAACTCAGTCACGGTGGGTTGTTGATTCTCTGAACTTGAAATTGCTAATATTTGGCTGATCTGACTTTGTCAAAATCCTGAGGGACCCAGTTGAGTTAGTTTCCCCCCGAAAGCATTATATTTCTATTCAGCCAGAAATCAGGGGGCTCCCAACCCTGCAGCATTAACTCCCCAGCTTTTGCTTTCCTGGACCTCACAGGGAATACAGCGTCAAGTTCCAAACCCCATGAGGCCAATCTTAGGGTGTTTTCAGGAGAAACTTTTACCCCAAACTTTTGTATGTTCCACTGGCAACTTTCTCCAGAGGGAGAATTTTTTTTAGGGTCTAAATTACATAAGTGTCTGCCAAAACCCCTTACACCGAGTAAGCCAAAAAGCTTATCCTTTGTTCCTGAAGCCACTGAGACCTAAGGCTGTAGGACCTGGTATTGGCAGGTGTCCCTAGGTAGCCTGTAGCCTCAGAACATACTGCATTATCTGGTTTCAGCTTCAGTTTATGACCTCTGAACTTGACTCTGAATTTTGGAAAAGGCTGTTGTACTTTCATCAGCATTTCTAGGCATTTCTGCTTAGAGTGTCAAGTCCACAATATTACCCAAAGACCTCCTGTAGCATGCCATATGCCTGGCCCACCATTTTCTTAATCCCCTGAGGGGAGAGTCTCACCTGCTATGTTACCAAGGGCCCACACTGCCTGTTCGCACACCATTAGGTTGGGGGAAGACAGGAGCTCAACAAAGGGCTTGATGGCGCCCCCTTCCACAACAGCTCGAGTCTGCTCTGAGGTCCCCGAAGCAATGTTGGTCAGAGCCCACGCTGCCTCAAACTGCAAATAAGGATGCAATGATGACGTCAGGAATTCCACCAGCTTTGGAATGAGCCCTGCTTCAACAACCAGTTTTAGAGGAGGGTTCTTTTCCCGGGACAACATTTTCCTTTGGAACGAAAGAGAAAAAAGGAAAAGCAAGTCACATGAAGCAGATATGAAGAACCTCCTTTAGAGATGTTCCCGGCATTCCTAACTATCGCACGAGACAAACAGCTGGGAAAAGCTACGTAACATCGTAGAGATCTTTAGCTCATAGCACTTTGCAGGGGTGAAGCAACATCTTTCCTTTCAGGTATTATCTACCATTAAGATTCCTGTAGAGGCCAATTTAAATGAAGCCATTCATCTCTGACAATGCTTGTATATCTTAAGTTGTTCTCAAGGACAGTATAGAGGAGATCCTGAGTCTCACTTTTGGATGGACTCAATAGCCTTTTCTTATATTGTGTGGGCATTTTGCAACTGCCAAGAAACCAAACAGGCCGTAGGAGCTCATTTCTAACTATGAACCTATAAACAGCAGCAGTCTGGTTGGTGATACCTGGCTGCCTGGGTGGCCTGGAAACATACGATGGGATCTGAGGCGTTCACACCATTGATTATTTCTTCCAGCGTGAGCCTGACCTGCAAGGAGACACACATTCAGGTCAGAGTCTCTGCTAAGAGGAATCATGAAGGTCATCTAGTCTAGCCATCTATTTGATTAGAACAGGCTGGCTTTAACGGTGTGTCCCAACCTGCATGCTGGTCTACACTAAGGGAGAGAAGGGTATTTGCTGGTCTCACAGGTCTCACAGACCTCTGGGGTATTCCTCATGTTCCTGGGGAGAGGTAATTCCTATCATCACTTGGATCCCAGAACCTTTTTATATCATGGAGTAAGAACATGCTAGTGGATGTCCGCAAAAATGACAAAGACCTCCAAAAATGGTGTAAGTAGGGATCTAATCTGTTTTGCATGTGTATATCCAGTTGTCCCCACACCATTTATTGAAAAGACTATTCTCTCCCCACTGAATGGTCCTAACACCTTGTCAAACTTTGATTGATCATAAATGTGATGGTTTATTGTGGACTCTGCATTCTCTTCCGCTCATTTACATGTCTAACATATGTAACAGACGTGATTACTGTAGCTTTGTAGTAGGCAATGGAGTAATAAATATGACATCTAAAGCACATGCAACTTCCCTAGCCAGTTTGGCTCAGTGGTAGAGTGTCGGCCTGAGGACTGAAGGGACCCAGGTTTGATTTTGGTCAAGGGCACATGTCTGGATTGTGGGCTCGATCGCCAGTAGGGGTGGAGGAGGCAGCTAATCAATGATTCTCTCTCATCATTGATGTTTCAATCTCTCCCTCCTCCCTTCCTCTCTGAAGTCAATAAAAATACATTAAAAAAAGAATAGGAATTGCTTAAAAATAAAGCACATGCAACCTAAGAAAAAAGTAGATAAATTGAAATGTTTCAAAATTCAAAACTTTTATGCTCAAGGATTCTATGAAAAAAGTAAAAAGATGACTCATAAAATAGGATGAAATATTTGCAAATCATATACCTGGTAAGGGTGTAGTATCCAGAATATATGAAGAACTTTTACAACTCAAGAATAAAAGACAAATTACTTGATCTAAAAAAAATGGGCAAATGATTTGAATAGACATTTGCCCAAAGAAAATAAATAAAAAATGTTCATTAGTCATTAGAAAAACATAAAAATCAGAACAATATAGCCCTTTGCATACACTTGATGGCTACCATCTCCAAATGGACAATAATAATAGTTGGTTAGAATATCAGATTGTACAATGGTGGAGCTACTTGGGTAAATAATTTCCTATTGCTAATGTAAAAATTGCACAAATGTAGTGGCTTAAAACAACACAAACATATTCTCTCAAAATTCTGGAGGTCAGAAGTTCATTATCAATTTCACTGGATTAAAGTCATGGTGATGGCAGGGCTGGTTCCTCTGGGAGCCTGTGAGGGGAGAATCTGCTTTCTTGCCTTTTAGCTTCTAGTAGGGCTGCTGTGTTCCTTGGCTTGTGACTTGTGCCTCCATCTTCAAAGCCTAGCACACTAATCTCTGCCTCTGTCATCATATCATCTTCTGCTCTGACTTGTCCTTCATTCTTTTTATTTTAAGGATTGATGTGATTGCATTGGACACACCAGAGAATCAAGGATAATCTCCCCATCTAAGATCCTTAGCTTAATCATGTCTACAAAGTCCCTTTCATCATATAAAATGTGATGGGGATTAGGAGATGGGGGCATTTGGGGGCAGGCATTATTCATCTTACCATAGGCAGTTCCTCAAAGAGTTAAACATAGAGTTACCATATGGCCCAGTAATTCTTCCCCTGGGTTTGTGCCCAAGAGAACTGAAAACCTGTTCACATAAAAGCTTGTACACAAATGTTTATAGCAGCACTATTCATAACAGCCAAAATGTGGAAATAGCTCAAATGCCCACCAAGAAATAAATGGATAAACCAAATGTGGTATATCCATACAATGAAATACTATTCAGCCATAAAATGAATGAAAGACTGGCACCTGCTACAACACTGATTATATACTTTAAAAAGGTGAATTCCATGGTCCATGAATTATATTTTAGTTTTTTTAAATGCATAGTGATATAGGATAAAAAGGAAAACAACTCTCTCATTTCATAGTTTCATCTTCCTTGAACCGGGGACTCCTGGGGACTATTCTAGATAAATGAAGCTAAGTAGAGATATGGTTCAGAGTCTTACGGCAATTCAGAGAATGGTTGTAGCTCCTCTATTTGATGGCTGGTAACACATCATTGAATCCACTTGCCCGGACTGAACCACTCTGCCTCTAAAAGCCCCAAGCTGAGCAGAGTGCAGTGATGATACACACTGTGGTGGATCATAAAAGGCACATAGATACAAAGGTATGTAGATATAACACTATTGGGGTTCTAAGGGAAACCTCCTGGTCAGGGCATTCTGGAAAGATCACAAAACAACAACAACAACAACAACAACAACAAAAAACAACAACAATAACACAGTGCTGACCTCAAAGTCAACCCAGGATTTGAAATGTGTGTGTGTGTGTGTGTGTGTGTGTGTGTTTTGTTCTTAAATCCTCACCCAAGGATATTTTTCCATTGACTTTTAGAGAGAGTGAAAGAGAGAGGGAAAGACAGAGAAATACCAATGTGAGAGAAACATATAGATTGGTTGCCTCCTGCATGAGCCCCAAACAGGGCCCGGAGCCGGGGAGGAGCCTGCAACTGAAGTATGCGCCCTTGACTGGAATCGAACCCGGGACCTTTTAGTCTGCAGGCTGACGCTCTATCCACTGAGCCAAACCAGCAAGGGCTCAACCCAAGATATGTATTGAGCAAGGTTAGGGTGGAAGGAGAAGGGAAGACAGAGGGCAGCATTCAAGTCCTAGGCAAGACTTTACATGTTGAGTAACTAGATGCCTCTGCTGAGAGGTAACCTGCATGACCCCTCATTCACTGCTTCTGGCTGAGTGGCAGCAAGTGAATTTTCACTTAGAAGCTGTACTTCCCCCCACTAGAATCCAGATCTCAGACCCACAGCCACAAAGGTAATGACCTTAGCTTTCTGACAACACCAGTTTAGCTCTAACCATGATCTCCCCACCCCTTTCCTTCAAGACCCTCAATCAGAGCTTGCAAGTTCTGAACCAAACATTTCAAGCCAGAGAAATTTACTAAGGATGTATTTTATACACAACTGCCCTAAAGGCCACGTTCCCAACGTACCCCTTTGGTTTCTTCTCCAGAAGCTGAGTCAGAGCAGAGACTGGTGATATTTCTTCTCTTTAAGACCTGCTCATCTTTCTTGGCCTTTCGGAGCTGCACGTTGACTTCTATCCGGTGTTGTCGAATCATCTAGTGAGGGAAAGAAAGATCTGGGGCACTTAGAGCTGGGAAGTCAGGCTGTTACCACGTTAGCCTTTAGGACATTCCTAAAGCATCTGATTTCACTTTGCAGATTCAACAGGCTGCAAGAGTTAAAATCACAGTAAATAAATAGCCCCAGCTCGATTGATCTCCTCTGCTCTCTTCTACTACACCATATCTAAAAGAATAGTCAATCTCCCTCCCAAAGTGAAGGGAGATCGCATATGCCCTTAGCAGACCAGGATTATCAGCTGTAGAGACATCTGAGCAAAGTGTCCCATTGCCCTGAGTCTGAGCATGTCTTCTTTGGTGCTGATTAGATCCTGAGGAGCAGGTCTGGGACTCCCAACTATGGGGATCCAGTTGGGCAATGAACAGACTGTCCAGGCCCAGATGTCCCTGGCCATTTCCACTGTTAGGGAATCACTCTCTAGGTCATTCAAATATGTATTTAAATATATGTTTGTTTTTTGATTTAAGAGAGGAAGGGAGAGGGAGAGAGAGATCGAAACATCAACGATGAGAGAGAATCACGGATTGGCTGCCTCCCGCACACCCCACATTGAGATTGAGTCCACAACCTGGGCATGTGTCCTAACCAGGAACTGAACTATGATCTCCTGGTTCAAAGGTTCATGCACAACCACTGAGCCATGCCAGCTGAGCTAGGTCATTCAAATCTTAATCCAGGGTCATGAGTTTTACTTGGACACCAAACTGAGGGAGATTAAAATTTAAAGTAAAATAACAACCCTTTTCTCATATCAAGAGAAACTCAGGCTTCATAGTATTAAGAATTGTAGAGAAATGATTTAACTTATACAAACGGATGAGTTTTAGGTTGAAGACTTTCTTAATTTAAGAAAATGTACACGTATGTATTAGATAATCCTTAAACAAGCCTTGTAATTCTTGCTGGAGAACAGGGTCACTGTGGTGTTAGACGACAAGGCAGAAATACCTTCAGACTCATTGAGTCAATTGTACTGTTGCCCCATCATTAAGTGGCCCCTCACTGTGTATTCTCCCTTCTCATCTCTTGGCCCTTCCTGCTGCTTTCCATGTAGACGGTTCAATTCCTTTGTTCTAATTGGTTTCCTTTAATCTACACTAATCTCGGAAGCCAGACAGCCATGCCTGTTGGAAAGGATGTAAGAATGATTTGGCTCTGGATAGTGCCCTAACCAAGTGGCTTCTCCCATCCTCAGCTGCCTGTCAGATTCCTGAGGCATACCCAACCATGAATGATATCGCAGTGAAAGTACATAGATGTAGGACACAGAGCTAGAGCCAGAAAACTGAACCGAGAGAAGCCGAATGAGAGTTAGAATCCACACACAGCTCAGGCTCCCTGCCCCAGGCTCTTGTGCTCAGCCCAGTAGCTAGAGAGAGAGAAACAATGATGAGAGAGAAACATCAATTGGCCCCATGGGGGACTGAGCTCACAAGCCAGGCCTGTGCCCTGACTAGGAATCAAACCGGTGACCTCTTGCTTCATTGGTTGACACTCACCTCTGAGCCACACCAGCTGGGCCACAAGAAACATTTTGCTATATTTGCTTTGACACCCCCTTTCCCCTACCTCCACTGTATGTTTGATTGATCTCCACCATGTAGCTTTACTGCACTAGTCCTTGATAAAGTGAAGATGTTGCCTCATACTTACAGATGCCTCTTTGCCTCGGTATTTAAATTTTCTCAGCCTGTTTTCTGGAGCTTCTAACGTCGGCATATTGACTGGAAGGAGTCAACCACCTGTAGGCAGGACAGTCACAAAGCCGTGTTCAGTATCCAGTGTGTGGTTACTATGCTGAAGCCACCCAGGTTCTAAGTCCTTAAAGGGCTCACACTGGAATGGAGAGCAGAATCAGGAAGTCCGCTTCCACAGGCAACACCACATCAGCTCAATAGGTGATGAGCACTCCGGGAGCTTAGAGGGGACCAGTCCTAGGCTGTATACGGAAGGGAATAGGGGGGAGGGGAGGAAACCATCCATGTGAGACACATTAATTGGTTGCCTTCCACATGTGCCCCCAGCAGGGCCAGGGATTCAACCTGCAACCCACTTAGAGGCCCTTGACTGGGAATCGAACCCACAACCCTTCCGTACATGGGCCGACACTCTACCCACGTAGCTGCACTGGCCAAGGCTCTCATCTACTCTTAAGTAATCTCATAAAAAAGCTTCTTTTTATGACTGAGAGGTAAGTCATTGCTACTAATTCTGACCCCCTTTAAAACACCATCTCAAAAAAGTTTTCTAGTTGTTGTAATATCCAGTTTCAAGAGAATTATTAGAGGGAAACTGAGATTTAGATTTAATGAGAAGCTACATCTCCAAGACAGAAGACATATGGCATTTTATGTCAGGAGTACACTAGTATTATGGGCCTATTTCAGGGAGCAGTGGCCTAAACACATTGATTACATGCCAGGGGTGTTGGACACTTAGGATTAGATGAAGTAACATTAATAGAGACAGTTCCATTTTGCAGGTGGGGAAACCATCTCAGACATAATTTCCCACAGACACCCAGAGTTCCTCGAGCTGTTACACATCAGGGCTAGGACTCCATCCTAGATCTGTCTGATTCCTACATCAATGCTTTGCAAACAATCTGTGAAAAAGGTCTGATTGGAAAATACCGAGTCACCATCATGGCACTTAATGTATAAGATGAGAAGTTGGAAAATAGAAAAGCACGTGTTTTAGGCAATGGAAACAACGGAGGTCACCTCTGAAATACTCTGCTGTGTGTCGCCACCTCATTGCTGCTCACCCACTGTAAGTGACCCAACCAGCTCAGTTCACGGGGCTCTCTGAATACACATAAGAGGCCGGGTTGGTGTCAGGAGATAAAATGCTTTTGCTTCTGAGGAGGCCCAAGGCAGTGCCTAACTCTAGGACCATTCATCCTTCTGCCACATTCCAGAACATATAGCCATAAGGTGTCTTGGAAGTGGATCCAGGGGTTCAGATGGCTGCCATATTCCTTCAAATAAAATATCAAATACCAGAGGCCTGATGCACGAAATTCATGCATTGGGGGTAGGGGGTGGGGAGGTAGTACCTCAGCCCAGCCTGTGCCCTCTTGCAGGATAAGGCCTAGGGGGATGTTCGACTGATGGTTTAGGCCCACTCCCCACAGGGAACGGGGGAGGTGGGAGAGGCTACTGCCACCACCACTGCACTTGCTAGCTGTGAGCCTGGCTCAGGGCTTCTGGCTGAGCGGTGCTCCCCCTGTGGGAGCGCACTGACCACGGGGGGCAGCTCCTGCATTGAGCATCTGTCCCTTGCTGGTCAGTGTGGTCGTTCTACTGCTCAGCGATTTGCATATTAGGCTTTTATTATATAGGATATTATATAGGAAGAGATGGCATAAGCAGAAAAAGCTCAGCTTCAGATCAGACAGGGTCCTCTCCTCTCCCTGAGGTGTCTGAAGGGAACGGTTTGAAAGTCATAGATTTGGCCAAACCACTCTGTTGGGGGTCATCCTGCACAAACAGCTGCAAAGCAAACCCTTCTGTTTTTCACAGGCTTCTCGAGTCACAGCTCAAAGTGTGCTTCCTTCCCTCGCAAGGCTATTTGCTGCATCTGGGAGAGCTGGCTACCCTGTCATTCTTTACCAGTAGCTTCTGAATTTGAGTTCCAGAGAAAACCAAACTTGTTATTTAGGCAAACGCCACCAATGCCACAAACTAAAGGGCTTTATCGACATACATATACACACACACACACACACACACACACATGCCCAGCCTCAGGCCAGCTCTGCTGCTCCCCACACAGAGACCCCTGTCCTGGGTGCCAAGTGGCAGAGACCTAGCCAAGGCACCCTGGCCAACTCTGGTTATTGGTCCTGAGTTACCTTTTCTAGTTGGGGCATTATAGGACATTAAAACATATTCTTATTGATTTTTCGAGAGGAGGGGAGAGAAACATCTGTGTGAGAGAGAAACATCAATAGGCTGCCTCCTGCAGCCCTCCACCAGGGATGGAGCCTGCAACCCAGGCATGTGCCCTGACCAGGAACCAATCAGCAGCCCTTTGGTGCATGGATGACACCCAACCAACTGAGCCTCACTGGCCAGAGGCAGGACAATTTTTTTTTTTTTTTGCTTCCTATGAATTTCTCAATGGAGCCAACTTTGACTTTGAGCATCTTTCAGGAACTGAGAATTGTGTTAAATTAAGATATATTTCACCATCCAAGAGCTGGCTTCCCGAAAGCAGTATTTTTCTGACTCTAAATAAACACCCAATAACCCCACTCGTCCTCCAAATTAACCTTTGAATACCTGCACCACCTCTAGGGCCCCAGTGATCGGCACATGCTCCGAGGGGCTGATTACAGAAGGGGAAGGTGATGGAGTTTTGGGACACGTTTCTCCTCTTTGCCTGGACTGTGGATGCTCCGAAGTGCACAGGTCAGCAAGCAGACACCGCCAGGGCTGGGCTGGGACTTCTGGGTAGGGCTGCGGGCCCCAGGAGCAGGCCCCATCTCGGTTCCCTGCAGGGCTTCGCTAACATGGATGCGACGCGTGCAGACACCACGTTTGATGCAGGGAGGCGCAGAGCCACGCCGCCCTTAGGGCTCACACTGGCCCAGAGGGGAGGCAGGTGTCACAGCAGAGAAGGAGGCTGGAAGGCTTTGTGGGAGGGGCCCAATTGGGTGACCAGAGGGCTATTTCAGGAAGAGAGAACACAAGTAAAGGCACAGGGCACTCAGATCCACAGGCTGCTGGGTGGTCACACTCAGGTCTACGCGCCCTGCAAGCTCCCATCTGGACTCTACAGAGTGAACGGACACCCGTCATCTGCCACATCCTCCTCACCCAATTTGGAAACCAGCCGTGGGCCCCTGAGCAGTTTCTGTAAACCGAGGTGGAGTTCAACCCGCTGAGGCCGGCTGGGAGCCCCTGGCGTTGGGAAGGGAAGATGGCAACACCCTGCCAGGGTCCCCAAACAGCTTCGTGGCTCATTACCTGAACAAGAGCAAGGTGTCTGGTCAATCCCTAGAGAGAGGGCTCAGGGAGGACACGGCCACACCGGGAGCTGGGCACCTCAACACAGGACGGCCACGCCCGCTGATTACTCACCTGCAGGAGCTGCAGCCCACACCCCAGGCGGGGCTTAAATGCTCTCAGCAGGGAGCAGGTGTTTTGAGGCGTTTGGCCCTTCCCCAGGGGGTTGGTTTCTGACTTAAGCCAATGGCTCTTAGCGCTGGATGCACATTGGAATCACATGATGGCGCTGAACGCTCTGCACCTGGGCCTTAGCGAGGAGACTGAGTTGGTCTGGGATGGGGCAGGCCTCAGGTGAGGTACAGGCAGGAGCCTCAGAGCACCACGGGCCTCCAGACTCTGCAGCTGAGCCTTTTCAGACTCTCAGATGAACTATAAAAGGTGAGGGGCTGGGGCACCTCCCTTCAGGAACGATAGCACTGTGGGTGTTTAAGTCTTCTGAGATGGCTAGATGGAGAGGCCCCTCCCAAAAATCAGAATTTTTGGCTTAAAGCTGATGTTGAGCAGTTAACAAATGTTTATTCCCATGGTAGGCAAGGAGAGAGAGTGATGGTTTTGCTTAGTATGGAAATGGAAATGGAAATGGAAATGGAAATATTTTTCTAACAGATGTTTATTGAGTACCCATTGTGTGCCATGCCCAGACATGTGATAGAGACAAGGTGACCTGGTCCCCACCCTCCCATCCAGAGTAGAGATGGGTTCTCCCAGCACAGTGGACACAGGACAGCAATTGGGACAACACAGGGCCAGGGATATCTGGGAGGGCTTCCTGGAGGAGGCAGTGCTGAAGCCAAGTCCTCAGGAAAAGCAGTTGATGGGCGAAAAACCCTAAGAAAGATGCTCCAGGCTGAGGGAACAACACAGGAAAAGGCACTGAGGGAAGAAAAATGGCTAGGGTTCCCCTGGGAACACAGGCCGTTCAGGATTGCCAGAGAAACAATGGGGTCAGGTGCCAGGGCAAAGATGGGCTGGTGTGCAGGGGAGGGGGTGGTAGGGGCTGTCCATGCTGGTCAGGCAGGAAGGGTTGCACTGTCTGTAGGCGGTTTTAATTGTCACCATGAGCCAGGAATTATGAACAACATTGGTGCGCTGCACCCACCTTGTTCCTCACTCTATGAAGGTGTTTGGACTTTGTCCTAAGGGCGCCAGGGGGCTCTGAAGGCCTCAGCAAGGTTGTGCTCCTAAAATCCGTAAAAGCGGAGAGAACAGTGTGCACGAATCCTCAAATACCTGTCGCTTAGATCCAACCAACATCACCTTCTTCCTTCTCCCTCCACCTTCTCCATTTTGAACTTACTGATTTTTGTTTTAAAGGAAATCTCAGACATCATATCATTTCACCCATAAATATTCAGAACAAATCTCTAACCGATAAGACTTTAAAAGCTAAAACTATTTTGGAATATTTAGGCTAGCCTTGGGGGGGCGGTAAGAGAAGGACTCTTTCTGGGGTGGGGCTGCGTGGAGGAGGAGCAGGTAAGAGGTGGCTGGAGGGAGGGGTGGAGAGAGGAGGGTCTGACCCCAGGATGATGTGGTCCTAGGAAGTGAGAGGTGCTGAGATGCGGGGGCCCTGAGAGGGTAAAACATGCAGTTCAGGGGTGGATCCTCACACCCAGGTGTCTGAAGGACATCGAGGTGGGGATGCAGCACAGGCCAGTCAGTTCAGAGCTGGGCAGGACTTGGTGACCCATTGGAGGTAGTAGTGGGTGATAATAATATAGACGCATGGCTGATGCCATGGTTTTAAACCAAAGTGGCTGGTGAGGTAGTGTCAGAACACAGGGGTTCGGGATGACTTGTGGGGTCCTGATCCTGCAGGATCCAAGGCTCTCATGAGAGATTGACCCAGGCCCCCCAGTTCTGCCCGCAGCATTTGAGACAACGCACCTCTTTCCACTTCCATCTGGACCTCATGGCATTCTCTCACCTCATTACAGCTATCCCTGCTTTGGCCCATGTCCCTACAGGCTTTCATTTAAGTCAGGCTATACTACTTTGCTACTTGAACACTCTAGTGCTCCCCAATCCTATATAATAAAACCCTAATATGCAAATCGACTGAACGGCAGAACGACAGGTCACTATGACGCACACTGACCACCAGGAGGGAAACGCTCAACGCAGGAGCTGCCCCCTTGTAGTACAGCGTGCTCCCATAGGGGGAGTTCTGCTTAGCCAGAAGTCCTCAGCTAGGCTCATGGCTGGTGAGCACAGCAGTGGTGGTGGGAGCCTCTCCTGCCTCTAAGACAGTGCTAAGGACCGCTTGGGGGATGTCTCACTGCCAGCTTAGGCTCATTTCTGTCTCTGTGAATTTGACCATTTCAGGTCCTCCATATAAGGGCAATCATATGGGAATTGTCCTGTTCCAAGTAACTTATTTCATTAGCATAATGTCCTCTCGGTTCATCCATGTTGTAGCATGTGTCAGAATCCCCTTTCTTCTGATTTCTTTCTGTAAACAAGGACACATTTTCCATATTTTTTTTCTACAAAAAGCTTTATTGTTTAATTTGGTCCAATGCATGGGAGAGGGCTTCAGGGTGGTTAAAAGAATGGCTAATAGTTTGGGAAGAGGCTCAGGTAAAGACCAGATACCAGGGGAATGGAGAGGGGCCCCTCAAAAGCCTTGGAAGGCTCCTAGTCATGCTTAAGCGTGAGCCTTTCGAAGAGATACTGGCCCAGCCCAGCCTGGGGCCGGCCAGCCTGTGGAGGTGAGTCAGGTGGTCGCCCATCTTCTTGATGAGTTTCACCTCCTTACCCGGAAGTGGTTCTCCAGGAAGTCACAGAGGGAAGGGTCTGCACTGGTAGAACTCAGGGCCTGCAGCTCCAAAAGGGCCTGGTCTAGGTTCCTCTCCAAGGCCAAGGTGGCTTCCCTGGCATCTTGAGTTTTGCCCACTCATCCTGGGGAGGCTTTGCAACTTTAAGAGACTCTCAGCGCCCTTGCACTTCTTCTCTGCCAACTCGGGGAAGAAGTGGCCCCCGCTCTGGAGAGCCACATCATCAGGTCGAAATAGAAGCCAGAGAGAGGTAGGTGTGGGAGGCCCACAGAGGCAGGTTGGCTAGGCGGTTGACCGCAGCCTCCACCTCGGGGGAGTAATTCTGCTGAATTTGGGAGCTCATGGTTGTTCAGCAATGAGGAGTGAAGGTGGAAGAAACAACAGCCCGGTGTGCTGGCTGGTCTCACTGGTTCTGAAGGTGGTGACTGGATAAGGTGCAGGAGGGTGGACGGAGGCTGGAAGAAGGGGCGGCCCTGGGTCTGTTCCATTCGAACACTGTTGAAGCAGGAGACAGGTCTGGGACCGCGAGGGCACTGCCACATTGTCCTTGTTTTTGTGGTAACGTAAACCCTTCTATTTACAGTGGCACCCCACGCATGGGCGCAGAGGCACGTCCCCCTGCCAGGGAGGAGTGTTTATCACCCACACTGTCAGCGTAGAGTGGGAATGAAAGCAGTTTCTGCTCAGTTTTCATTGTTTTTAATGCTCTATTGTCAATGCAGCCTCTTGTTGCCCATGCCCCTCGGAAACTGCTTTCACCATCCCCCCAACTTGGTACATCACTGGTTATTTATAAATGCCTACTCATATAATTAACATAAAAAAGGGTTTTGAACAAAGAACCCTGAAATTGGAGAGTTGATGACACAATTCGTTGGGGGATTCAGGGAAGGTTTTGTGCTCAAGGTCATCCTTTGGGACTCCACTGGCTCCTGACGAGCACCCGTGGCCTCTGCACCAGTGTGTCTGTGTGTGTCTCTGTGTGTCTGTGTTTGTATATGCGTCTCTCTGTAGGTCTGTGTGTGTGTCTCCGTGTAGGTCTGTCTATGTGTGCGTGTGTGTCTGTGCTCACATGTGTCAGAAAGTCCCCAGGTTCTGGAGGCACTTTAAATTCTCAGATGCTGATCCTTAAGGAGCTAATTTTATTTATTTATTTATTTATTATTTTAAATTTTGTTTTATTGCTTAAAGTATTACAAAGAATATTACATATGTCTCTCCCCCCCCCCTCTTGACCTTCCCCTGGCCTCCCTACCCCCCAGTGTCTTGTGCCCATTGGTCCTTCTGTTGATCTCTTACTCCTCCCCCGCAACCCTCCCGGCCTTCCCACTGTAGTTTGACAGTCTGTTTGATGCTGCTCTGCCTCTGTATCTATTTTTGTTTATCAGTTTATAGTGGTCTTTATTATCCATAAATGAGTGAGATCATGTCGTATTTTTCTTTCCTTGACTGGCTTATTTCACTTAGCGTAATGCCCTTTAAGGAGCTAATTTTAGAATTGGTAGATGTTATCTGGCCCAAACCAGGAGATTAGGAGGAAAGGGGATATTAAGGAAAGAAAAAGGCAGGTGGAAAGACAGCAAAAGAAACAGAAGGCTGATTGTTTCTCAGAGGGATCTCCAGGAAAATCACAACCCAAGTCTCTCCGTACCGTCGTTATTTCCTAAAAGTGTGTTCTGTTTTGTGGGCTGTGAAGGCGCCATCACTTTGTTTCTCTTCCACCAGATTGTCTTAAGCATTTCCTTTTCTGGAGCCGGGGCGGGGGGGGGGGGGCATCTACAAAATTTATCCTTGTTGGGGCCTCTGAATAGCAGAAGCAGACATCATGCCCAGAGACCAGGGTCATGTGTGGCCTTTTCCTGACACCATGCACCTCGGGAGCTGGACATGGACAAGGCTCCATCTGGGAGCAGCTAGTGGGCACCCCTCTGTGCTGCTTCCTCAAAGTACAGGAGGGAACCAGACAGGGCCCCTGCAGCCCAGGAAGCTAGAATTCACAGTGTCAGTGCTTGAGTGTCTAGGCTCCAATAATCACATAGGGCCTTTTTGTGAGGGAGGTATTCAAAGACATGAGGCGCCATTCCCTGCTATGGCTCTGTGGGGGACATGCTGTACTCATAGGGGAA
>PVJC01013043.1:0-38638 GCA_004026665.1 Murina feae
GAGAGAGAGAGAGAGAGAGAGAGAGAGAGAGAGAGAGAGATTGTTCTACCCATTTATGCATACATTGATAGATTCTTATATGTGCCCTGACTACAGTGAACCTGCAACCTTGGCATATTAGGTTGACTCTCTAACCAACTACTTGATCAGGGCTTCACAATTTTTTCTTACCCAATTGACATAATTCAATACAACCATGTACAGTCAGCAGGTAATATAGACAAAATCTACCCTTAGTCACATACTAATGTAGGGATATCTCTATTATTTTAGTTGAAACTATTAATCATTTAGACTGAAAACCTACTTCATGGAATGCAAATATTTTTATAGGAATTTTATAAAGTGGATTTAATTTTTTCTTTAAGAAAGGAACTTCTAAATCATATGTGGTTCATTATTTATTCCCCCAGCATGTGTTTTAATCATGCATATCCTGTGGTTGCATCCACACACGGGAAATTAATAGAATAACTGAAACCATTAAGACCACATAAGAAAGAGTAGAGTGTCCAGAGCCTTTCATGAATATTTATTGAGAACGCAACTGTGCATGAGGCCTGCCTTTAATGCTCAGAGTGATGTGAATATAAGTTGGTTAATAATGCCACTGACTGAATCAGTCATTTTACATTTGGAGAAATGTGTACAACTTTATGTTTCTTACTTAAAGTGTTTGACCCGGGGGTAAGAAATGTATTATGGAGGGAAATAAAAAGGAATTAGGAATGGTAAAAATGAAGAGGCTTAGTAAAACAAGGTATTAACCTCCAAACCCCATGAGGTCAAGGTTCTGTTTTATTCCCCCAGCTCCTTGTATTCTAGCATAGAATAAATATTCAGTAATTATCTGTGGAATGGATTTCTCATTGGAAATCAAGTTGGAGATGGATTATATACATTCTGTGCAGCTCAAAGAAGCAGATGGAGGAGCCAGGATAGAAGTTATTTTTCCACAAATTCTGTTTAACATCAGGAAGAACTTTCTAATATTGGCTCATAAGCGTAGAGCCTTGTCATAAAGTGTTGAGTTTATTAAAAGTAGAAATAAATGCTCAATTAAATGCTGAGTAGATATTATAGAGATAATTTCTGCTTTGGATAGGAGATTTAATTAAGTAATTGCCAATATTCTATAATATAATTTAATTACTTGGTAAGCTGTACATCAGTCATCTGAATGGTTCATAAGAAAATGCATGTGCACATTTCTTTCAACTTTTCTTTTCAATATACACGTGAGAATAAAGCCTGACCACATAAGGAATCATGACGTGGCTCTGGCCCCGTGGCGCAGTTGGTTGAAGCGCTGTCCCATATGCCAAAAGGTTGCCAGTTTGATGCCCAGGCGCAGCACATGCACAGGCTGCAGGTTTGATCCTGCACATGGGTGTTTCTCACATTGATGTCTCTCTCCCTCTCTCTCTCTCTCTCTCTCTCCCCCTCTCTCTCTCTCCCTCCCTCCCTTCCTCCCTCCATCTCTCTCTCCCCCTCCCTCTCCCCCTCTCCCTCTCCCTCTCTTGCTAAAAATCAATAAAAACATATCCTCAGGTGAGAATTTAAAAAAAAAAAAATCATGACTTGGATCCTTAGATTGTGTTTCGCCTGGTTTTCATTCTTTATGGTGAAAATGGTCCTTTGACAAAATCACAGCAGATACCCAGCCTCTCTATCCAGCCATAAATAAAGGCAGTGAGGATGTCTGTGCTGCATGGGTAGAGATAGCTCCTAAAATTTAGCTACTGAAGGGAGTCAACTCCCCCCAAACTGTGATTCACTTTTCAATTTTCACCTTCATTCCGATTTTCCACTGCCACCCCGTGTAGATACTCAGAAAGCAAGCCAGGTTATGATGCCTTCCTGCGATGCACTGCCAACAGCAAAGTGCCTCGTGCTGCTTACCAGTCGCTTCCAGAGCAGCAGAAAAAGTTCAGAGATTCCCCAAGTCAATAAAGGTGACGTGGCCAGCTGGACCAGGAAGAGTGGTGGGCACAAAGTGAGAAAGGTATTTGGCAAACTGATCAATTTCTACAGTCCCAAATCTGGTTGCTTAGCATCAGACAGAATCAATTTTATTTTCATAACAGAGAAAAAGAAGAACCAGATCAGTTAATAAACTCACAGGATTTTCAACCCACAGCAATTAACTTCCTGAAGTAAGTCATAGGGCTAAAAAAATATTTCTCAACATTGTTTAATGATAGTTTTATATCATCTCAACATTTAAACTAGTGACCTTAATATTTTATTCCATTATATTCACCTTACAACATTAAGCACCAGTTTTCAGTTATACAGGGTGGGGCAAAGGTGAGGTTACAATTGTTCGTATGGAAAATAATACAGTAATCCTATATAATAAAACCTAATATGCAAATCGACCAAATATCAGAACAACCAATCACTATGATGCGCACTGACCACCAGGGGGCAGATGCTCAACACAGGAGCTGCCCCCACCCCGCAGGTCCCAATCATCTGATCAGGGCCTGCCAGCCAACCTGTCCCTTCTATCAATGAGCAGGATCTGATTGCCCAATGGGGAACAGGGAACCAGGGGTAGGTAGCAGCGGACGCCACAGCACCAGGCCAAGGCCCCAGCCCTGTAGGTTGCCCACACACAGAGGGTGACCTGTGGTAGAGGGCAGGGCCAGTGAGTGGGCAGGAAAGGCCAACCTCTCAATCCCTCCCCCTGGCTGGCAGGCTCCAATCACCCAATGGTGAACTGGGTACCAGAGTTGGGTGGCATGGGGGGGGGGGCGGCTGCTGGCAGCCAGAAAAGATGGCCCTGATTGCAGGCCAGGGGTAGGGACCGTATCATGCATGAATTTTGTGCACCGGGCCTCTAGTTAACTAATAATAACACAAGAATAAACTCATATTCACAACTGCAAACCTTCTTTTGCCCCACCTGTACGTTTTGCTATTTTTCTTTTTTTTTTTAATCTTTATTGTTCAGATTATTACAGTTGTTCCTCTTCCTCTCCCCCAGCTCCCCTCCTCCCAGTTTCCACCCCACCCTCTGTCCTTACCGCACCCTCCCCCCGTCCTCATCCATAGGTGTACGATTATTGTCCAGTCTCTAAATCATTTTTTTAACATTTTTTATTAAGTATTACAAAGATTAGTACATATATCTCTTTTTTTCTATTAGATCTTAGTACATAGAATACTGGATTAACTGATATATAGGTTAAAACTCTCTGACCCTGGTCTAAAATATTTTAATGATCCCCATTTTTTAAAATAAATTTTATTGATTTTTTCCAGAGAGGAAAGGAGAGGTATAGAGAGTTAGAAACATCAATGAGAGAGAAACATCGATCAGCTGCCTCCTGCACACCTCCTACTGGGGATGTGCCTGCAACCAAGGTACATGCTCTTGACCAGAATCGAACCCAGGACTCCTCAGTCCACAGGCCGACACTCTATCCACTGAGCCAAACCGATTAGGGCAAGTGATCCCCATTTGAAGAGAACCTCTAACACCACAAAAATAATGATAGTAATGATTTTAATAATATTAAAATAATAATAATAGTAACCACAAATATATGAGCAATTATGAATTAATGTACTTTTAGCTATCTCAATAGGCTGGTTTTATTCTTAATCTTGTTATT
Source organism: Murina feae (assembly GCA_004026665.1). Classification (NCBI taxonomy): domain Eukaryota; kingdom Metazoa; phylum Chordata; class Mammalia; order Chiroptera; family Vespertilionidae; genus Murina; species Murina feae. The sequence continues at coordinate 3,624 of PVJC01013043.1, forward strand.
AAAATAAGAAAGCTGAAACAGAAGTTAAGCAATGACACGGCCACTAAGTGATAGAGGTTGGATTTGAACCTACGTCATCTGACTGCAGAGTCCTTGCTCCTACCCATGACCATCTCCCACCTATCTATAGTCTGAGGATGAAAACACTAGGAAGATGATTAGCATGGCCCTAGCTTTAATGAAAAGAATACCAACTGAACTCCAGATAAAGGATGATTCCAATGACTCCCAATGACAGATATTTTTGACCCCCTTTTGGCATTAGGTACCCATTCAACTTATTTAGACATGTGGATGAAGCAATGGGTGCATCTTAGCTGCCTGACTCCTCTCTGAGAATGGAAACTAACCAGATATTTTCCTGTGTACAATTATTAACATGACTTCACTATTTCACTGTCTCCATCAACATAATTTTACTCTTCCAGAGGACTCCTGCCAGAAAGAAAAATGTTGCTGCAAACTTTATTGTTCATTCCAGGAAGCGCAAGATTTATAAATTCTTTCCTAGAAAGCATCAAATAACAGTTTATATCCCAAGACTCTTTCAAACCCTTACCTGAAAATCCTCATTCTGTTATTTCTTCCAATTCTGAACTATTTTATTATGAGACGTATCCAACTAGTTAAATCTAGCACAATGAAAGAACTCCCTTAAACCAGACTTTAAAATCTCAATAAATATCACAACATTATCCTTTTACCTGGGAAATGTTATTAAGATCCTAGTGAGATGCTCTCCTTCACTGCACCAAGCAGGTGGTTCAGATGGTATTTCATGTATTTTATGGGGCCAACATTTAATAACTTTTAAGGGAAAGCAGGTCACTTCCAGGAAGATATCTTGCACCTCTTCCCCACTCCAAACGAAAGCAGATGCAGTTAGGGCTGCTCAGAGGCTGAATATCAAAAACCTTTTGACACTGTCAAAATAGTCACCATTTTTGTCATTGTCTAAGTCCAAGAAAATTTTTCTAAATATGTAAATATTAAAGGATTCACAATGTCTCAACTCATATTAATATCAAATGTTGGCTATTTGTTTAAAATTTCCATGAGGCTTTATTTAAAAAAATCATGCTTGTTTACTAAAGGAGTTATTGTAGGTAGAAACAGTGTAATTCCGTGGGAAAGAAGGGAGATGAAGATGGAACATCTTTAGCCAGATATCATCAGGAAGGGTGATGTACAAATTAAATTGGTACGTTATGAAAATGTTAATTTTTTCTCAAAAACAATTTGTTTTTTGTTGTTTTATCATATGTATGATGCTACAAAGTGTTTAAATGTGTATTCATAGTTTGAGACATAGTAATAAAAGAAGTGCCCCTTCACTACCCAGGTTAAAATATAAAATGTTATCAGGACATCAACTGGCTCTATTTTATGTTTTTACAACATATCGTCATGGTTTCAACATATTTTTTAAAACAATGTTTCTCAGACTTACTGGGCAATGGCTCTGTCAACTTTTTCTTCTAGTGGCATCCCTACAATTTGATTTATGATAAGCATTTTATCTGCTTAAGAAAGAGTTTGACAATAAATCTGATGAAAAAAATCTTAGTAAAAAAACAAAATAGGAAAATCCTTGGCAATTTCCTTACTCTAATGATTCCTTTTTCTTCTTTTTACCTTCAGTCTGTAATGAAATTGTTCTCAAATACTTCCTTGCCCCCATGGTAATTTGGATCAGGGCCCACTCTCCCACCCCATCCCATTCAAAGCCCTACCTCCCCGCTATCATTTACAGATTCCAGCAGGCACTCTGTGTTTGCTCACAATCCCATCCCTGGCACCACATAGAGCTCTGTGCCTCCTCTGTGCTCAGCACATTTTAACAGAATGAATGGCTGACATGATGAGTAGCCCATTAAACTTGCAGAAGTCTTTGGTTGTCTTTTACCATTCTAATTCATGTCTTCCTTCCTACCCATTTGCTCTTCTTACTTTCTCATTGCCTGAGTCTTAGGTCTCTGTCCCTGGCATTGACCACAGCACCCCTTACTAATATTGATAAAGTGTAGAATAAATAGATGGATAGCTCTGATTTGTCCTGGTTTCTCTTTGTTTTACTATTCTTTTTGATTGTTTACTTTCTGTTATAAATTTCCATTAGCTATTTTATTTCAAAAAGAAATCATGTTGTTTGTAAGACATAAAATGGTGCAAAGATATATGAATAAATACCTTTTTCCCAGTCCTAAATTTCTGAATAACTAATGTTCTCACTTTAGGATATTTCAGTCTCTTATTAGTGTTCTCAAAACTACATACAAATCTCTCTCTCCTCTCTCTCTCTCTCTCTCTCTCTCTCTCTCTCTCTCTCTCTCTCTCTCTCTCTCTCCTCTCTCCTCTCTCTCTTTACCTTCCCCCCAGCTCCCACCTCTACAATTTCCCCCAATTTGACATGCTGTCCTCAGAGAAATGATATTACACACACTATTCTGAAGTCTTATTGTTTTCACACAACAATACATCATGGTTTGTGGATATGAGTCTAATTTGACGTTTTTAATGGTATAGACTTGCTCTCATATATTCCACCATTTTAATGTTTTGTTTTGTTTTTTTACTCTTTTTAAAAAATATTTTTTTATTTATTTCAGAGAGGAAGGCAGAGGGAAAGAGATAAAAACATCAATGATGACAGAATTATTGATTGGCTGCTTCCCTCACACCTCCTACTGGGGATCAAACCTACAACCCAGGCATGTGCCCCAACCAGGAATTGAACCCTGTCCTCCTGGTTCAAAGGTTGATGCTCAACCATTGAACCACCTGGCTGGGTTACACCACCATTTTAATGGAAATTATGGTTTCCAGCTCTTTGCCATTTTGAGAGCAGTGCTACAGTAAATATCCTCGCATTCGTATGTGTATATCTGTACGTTTTCTATTATTTGCCATAAAATGCCAGAGATAGCAAAAATAAAAAAATTTCTGGTACTTCCTTTCAATGAAGTTCCTTCATCTTATAGGAGTTCTTTAATTCAGGACAAAATAAGATCCTCAATAAGAAAATGAGGTATTTCAACTCATTTTTTAAGAGGACATGAAATTTTGCTACAGTGTAAGTTGAAATGAGACTTTTTTAATTTCTAATTTTACTTTGTGGTACTGGGCACACCATCAAAGAAAAGTAATCAAAATGAGAAAAAAAATAAAAGCTTTCTGTTCAAAGGAAAATATAAATAGAGACTTAGAATGAGTTAGATGGCAACTGTTCCTTATTGGGAAAAAAATAGTTTGTTTTACTACAAAATAAATAAAACATTTATTGTTCCAGTTCTACTTGGCAGTGATGTATGTCTTAGGGCACAATTCTTCTTGCAAATCACAAACTTAGAACTTCTTGAATCTTCAGAATATAGGAGAAGAGAGTTCAAATGCCAGATGCTGACCACAGAGAGTCCATAATTGGAGTGGAAGGACTATGGATAATGCATAGCTCTCCCTCCACATAAGGAAAGCCCACAGGCATGCAGAAATTGTTTGCACTCTATTCAAAATGTTTGTGACGGAAAAGATTTGGAAACAAAATTTGAAACATAATGCTTGCTTACAAAAATACTTACAATGGGAACATTTTTTTTTAGAATATTATAGAATTATACCAAACTATGCTCCCCCCTCCACATTTACCTCATTCATCATGTAAAAATGACAACTAGAATATTTTAAAAATTCATTTCTTCAGTTTTCAGAGATGAAATTCTTAATAACCCCATACTATGCTATATAGTATATATGCAAATATACTTCCTTCCCACCCTTCACCCTGCCTCAGCCCACAGTGAGGAAATGGTGATTGTAATGCAGTGAGATGAGTGCTGTAATGAAGGGAGGGGTGTCCTGGTGCTCTGAGAGGAGGTATCTGGACTGGGCTTGGGTCCAGAAAGACCTTCTGGGTCAGTAGTGTCTAAGCTGAGGAACAAGTTACATTTAGATAAAAACTATTTCAGGGAGCCTGGACTGTGTAGCTCAGTGGTTGAGTGTTAACCAATGAACTAGGACACGGTTCAATTCCCAGTCAGAGGACATGCCTAGATTGTAGGCTCTATCCCCAGTAGAGGGCATGCAAGAGGCAGCCAAACCATGATTCTCTCTCATCATTGATGTTTCTAACTCTCTCTTCCTCTCCTTTCCTCTCTCTGAAACCAGGGCAAGTGGCAAATATATGGGGATAAGAGAGCTTTAACAATATAATTCTATTATATTATGTTTTAGTAATTATTAAATCTTCATCATCACAAAATCATCTATAAATCAACAGGTTTGTCCTGTTTTCTAGCCTTTCCCTAACTTCATTGTGGTAAGCACCTCAAAAACAAAGAAAAATGTAAATAAATGTCAAACCACTATTGTCAAGCTAATATCCACACAGTACAACAAATAATTATAATTGTGGAATAACATAGCTTCTCATGTGCTGACCAGGAATCAAAAATGGCTACTAGTTCTGAGAGAGCATAAAACATAAACACAAAAGGAGATCAAAAGAAGTCCATAAGAGAATATATCACTATGCAAGTCAATGGTTTACAAACTAAATCATGTTCTGTTGGTGGGTCTGGAAAACAATTTAGATAGACATGACAAATTTTAGGAAAGGAAGTCAAGTGGAAAATATAAAAGTGCAGCACCTATGGTGACGTTAAGAACTGTTTTATAAAACTTGGGTCACAGCTTATATCTGGGCATGCATATGCATGAGCATACTCTGGGTCACAAGGTGAAATGCATTTTACCAAAAGTTGAGTTCACTGAAACCCCTGTTGTGATTGGTATAATTTTATCTGGTTACTAGGTTGTAGAGGAAAGTCCATTTAATAGATTCTGCACTGAGGATGAGTCACCACTGAGCAAACACTCCACGACATTCAAATTCCAGGTAGCCAGAGATGGCCATGTGCTGGAATCACATGGTTTCTATTAGAACAGTGCTCACTGGGCTTGGAATGAAACTCACAGATCCACATGTGTCTCCATTGCTGTTTTTACTAAATGTCCTTGGTAAATATCAAAGCCTCCAAGGAACACTGATCAAGGTGTGTCACTTTTTATTTAAAATAAACACATCTCTACTTCTCAACTATGAATAATGTCAGTATCACTGAAAAATTCAAGCAAATTTCAAACTGGTTGAACTGCCTTTGTTGATTTTTTTACACATTAGCTACTAATCAACTTGTGCTCTGGTAATTTCTTCCAGTGACTTGTTGATTTCGTGTTTTCACACAGGAATGGTTTATAGTTCTAGTGGAACCTGAGGAGTCTGAATTGTGTAAAAGGACATCCTTTCCATCTAACCAATGCGAACGGCAGTGGTAGCTCCTTAGGTGCCGTCTTAGAATCACTACTTCCCTCTCCCATTCTAAGCATAAACATCCATTTCTTCAATCTGTTGTAAAATATATACATAGGCTTGCTACCCCACCTCACAACCAGATTCCCACTTATAAGTTGCCTCCCCACATAGAAATTCTGTAGCTGCCACTCTCATATTTCTTTAGAACCAGGAGGATGAAACTATGAGTGGGCAGAGAAAAATCAAAGAAAAATCAGTGGCAACAAGGATTTTTTTTGCTTTCTTAAAACATAAAACCCTCTCTCCCCCCCTAAAAAAATTAAAAGAGTAACCCCCAAAAAAGAAAAAAAGTCAAACTAAACAAAGGAAAAATGAAAAAAACACACCTGGTAAGTTTTATCCCTAATATTCTCCACAAAGACTCCAACTGCTCCTTGCCCTTTATCACTGAATAGGGCAACAGCAGATGTATCCAGGAGAAACAGATTTAATGATTTCTATTCTAGGTAGAAAGAACTTAGCATCTGCTAAAAGGAAATGGGATTTAGGCCCTGTACACTGTGGTGATGACAGCTGCAGCAGCGACAAATATAATGGCAGCCACCTAGGTTGAGTACCAGTCCTCCACTCTGCACTGAACTGAGCATACAGGATCCACTTAGTCCTCACCCACTCTAGGAGACAGCCCTCTTATGATCCCTGATTTACTGCTGGACTTGGTTGTCTGTTTAAAGTCACACAACAAGTAAATGGCAATGTCAGAATTTGAATCTGTCTTAGGCCAAAGTTCATTCCTCCTTCCTCCCTTCCCTGGGTCTTCTTCTAGCTCCTTGAAGCATCTTAGGCAACTGTCCCAATCAGCTATGGTCATCAAGATAAGATGATTTGTGATGCAAGAAATATGAGAGAGAAAGAGTTAAAATTCCACAGCATGGACATGGAAAGTTGTAGGTAGAGCACAGGAGGTTTTGTCTCGGTGCAGAGGCTGATGGCATGCTGTGAGTTTACTCCAGCAGTTCAGATCTTTCTGGCACACCAGGAAGATGGCAACGCCCGCCTGAGCCCCTCCCAGAGCCGCCTACACAGTACCCTGACCTTTCATTGGCTCCCCTAAGATGGTGTTCCATGATTGGCCACCTCCACTATAAATAGGGCTGCATTTCCTCAATAAAGTTAGACTTGCCTCCCAGAACCTGGTCTCCGGAGTCTTGCATGCAAGCGTCCTAGCGCTAGGGGCTCCACTGTCCTCACCCCTGGGAAATTCCCTGCTTCAGAAAGTGATTTTCATGTTGTTTATAACTTAAACAATAGGACTCTGTGGACTAAAATTCTCTCATTTCCTCACTTTGTGTAGATTTGTAGTGTTTCAAAATGGGGTTCATGTGACAGTCACATAGCAGCGTTAACTCTGAGTCTCTTAGTGAACTGATGCTCGTATTCATGTGGCACAGGATAATACGGACAAACCAAGGAGGATGCTTTCTGCTTTCTGTACCTTGGTTAAACAGATGTTTACATCTTGAGTTTGCTTACATACCAAGCATATAAGTGATATCTAATTAAACTGAAATTCCATGGAAAGCCTCCCAAAGTCCCTAGTTTTACTTACCCAGTATAAAAACTGTACATGAATAAAATGCAATGTATTAAACAATTTAAATATAGACTCATAGTTCCTTAAATTGAACAAATGCAGTATTCCAGTTGCACTAAATGACCACAAGTGACTAAAGTTTTATTTTTTTGTTTGTTTCTCATTGGAAAAGTAATTAATACAAAAAGTACATCATATAAAAACATCCATATGTCCTCACCCCAGAACTAATACTAACATTTAGCCATACGTGCTTCTAAAATTGTTTTCAACAAAGGAAAGATAAAGCATTACGAAGAAAGCGGAGGTGCCCTGTGTCCCTCCCCAGCCCCATATCCCTCTCTGCTTCTCTAGCCCCGCACCACACGGCTTCTTGCTGTTTTATTTTACTAGATATCTAGCCAAAAAAAAAACAAAGGTGATATAACTGTGATTTTAAATTTTAAAAAAATTGTCTATTTTCTATTGTGCTATTTCTTCTTGTTTTTTAGCTGAATGTGGCATCTATCCAACTTAATACATAAATATCTATGTTAAATGCTATACACTATTCCATTTTTTAACTATCTACTTCGCTGTCAATGACATGTAGAGCTCCCTAACCCTATTTTTTTCTGTTACAAACATGACTTCCCGTGTACATGTGCGCACACTTTTCCAGACGATATGCCTAGGAGTGAAACTGCTGGGTGGTAGGCGTTTGCATTTTCACCTTTTCTAGATAATTGCTAAATTGCTCTCCTGAGTGACTACATTGTTTTACACTCCCACTGGTGTACTGGAGTTCCCATTTCTAACAACTTGCAAGCACTACAAGTTGCCTGGTTTTTGAATGTAGGAATCCTAATTTTAATTTCTTTGCCAGCCTTTGGGCTGTGTACAAGGTCCATCACAGAAGTTACTGGAAGCCATTTTATTATTCACAAAGAGCCAACAAGCACAACATAAGCAGCAGTGATATTTCAGAGTTGCATTTGTAGCAGGTACATATTAATAAATGCATCTGGTTATGAGGCAATATAATAGAAAAAAAACAAATATTTCTTTTTGTAGAGCTTTACGGAATCAAGCAATCACTAGGCCATACATGCAGGCTTGGAGAAGTATAATTGCTATCTTACATTAGTTTGCTTGCAATATCAGCCACTTTTTCTTTTTAAATCAGTGCTTGGCACGGCACTGACAATGACTTATTCTCTTTTATTTTATTCAGACAATCTTTGCTTGTACAGATCCACCCCTGAGGGATTCTCTTAATGTTATAGTAGTTTCTATATGCACAGTCCTGCAAAACTTTCTGATATAAGAGAAAACATCAAGCCCAAAGAAAGAAAAGTGAAAGGATGAGATAGGAAAAGGGATGTTATAAAATGGAACTTCCCTCTTTAAATGTAGCATTTGAAATCAATATTTTCCATTACATCTTGTTGTGATGATGAAATATATAACAACTGATGATATCTGAGTGGCTGATCCATAAAAATGTACTTCCATGCTTTGTTATTGATTCTGTCTCCTTCTCCTTTCAGACATGTGAGTGGGAAATCAAGTTCATCAAAAGGGAAAGAACCAACTAAACAGCATTTACAGGTGTCATTCAAAAGGCAAATACAATGCTTAGGAGCTTAAGAAAGGCAAAGTAAGTATTAGGACTTTTGCTTCCTACCTTTTTCCTCTTTGTGAGAATAAATATGATGGTAGGTAGAAAAAAAAGGAAGAGAGGGAGGGAGGTAAGAAGGGAGGGCCCAAACAAAACAAAACAAAAAAACAGGAGTTTATGCACAGCAGGATATTAAAAATTCAAGGGCTGTTGGAGAACATCCTATCTAATGGTTTCATTTTACATTTGGAAAATCTGAGGCCTTAAAATAACGGTTGAAGGCACACTTTGCACCTTATCACCCTGACTCCTCTTGTTTCTCCATGGAAAGGAAGAAGTCACTGCTCCTTTCATAATGAAATGCGTGAACTTCCTTGGCTAATTCAATTATCTGATCTTTGGAGCCTAACACTCAAGCCCACCATGTCAATGCATCATTACATTTTCCTGTGAAATAGCATTAATGGCAGAGGGGAGTGAGTGAGCATTACCTGGGAGAACTTTCCAGTTCCATTTTGAAAATCCACATGAATTTTGCACTTCATTTCATAATACATGCAACTGTGCTTGTTTTAATTTTAAAACACTGCAGATACTTGAATAAAAGATTTCACTCCAGGAAGACATGCCAGGTCCGTCTCGTTCTTTTAACAAATATTTATTGAGAACCATTTATCTGCTGGGAAACAACGAAGGCCATTGCTCCTCTTGGCATTTCTAATATAATCACCAAGTACATAATTATAAATAATTGTACAAAAAAGTGCAAGGTGTTATGCTGAATCTAAAAAGGAGAACTAAACCAGCTCAGGGGTTAAAAAAACAAACAAACAAACTGATGTTTAAGGTAAAAATTAAGTAGGAGGTTAGGTCTGAATAATGCCTTGCTCAAATTCATTCAATTAAGGGAACCATCAAATAATGCTTCACCCTGGTCTTTGCTAAAATAATGCTTTTAGAAAGCAGTGGGGTTTTGTTTTTATGCATATAATTTCAATTCAAATAAGAACTATATCATTTGAGTTATTAGTTGTTCTGGATTTTTGGTGCCTTTCTTTCCTCATTAGTGTGGGCTCCACAGTCCTGTTGTATGCAAATAATGGGGGGTGAGGGGATGTCCTGGATTCTAAAATGGGAAGGGAAATAATTCAGAAGGAAGAATTCCAGGGATGCCCTTGAAACAACTCAAATCTCTGGAATACTGACCTCTGGTTCTAATTCCACAGGCCCCCCTTTTTCCCTCTCTGTAAAATGGAAATGACACAATGGAGCTGACCAGTAATCCAGTAATTCATTTTCTTGGGTACATATTTTGCTGAGCTCTTTATATAATTAGGGAGACCAAGCTTTCAACTAATGGCGAAGATTGTTTGTTTGCTAAAGTTTCTAGATTTTCATTATTTATGAGAAAATGAGTTAAGACTAATGAATAAACATAGATGACAATTAGTGGATTCTGTGTTGGATCCTCCCATGGAACCAGATGGCCAAATGATGCATGTAAATAGATCATTTATTTCACTTAGAAATCGAAAAGTTGAATAAAGAATCAGGTATTTGTTATTAAAGTGCATTTACCAATGTGCTCTAATACGTTGTTAAAATAAATGCAGAGTAAAGTTAGGGCGCTTAAATTATTTTGGTCAGCCGGGAATAAACTCAAATGCTTCTTCAAGACTTGCAGCCTACAATCTAGCTACTATGGACTGAATGTTTGCATTCCTCCCCAAATTCATATATTGAAGCCCTAACTCCCGATGTGATGGTGTTTTGAGGCATGACCTTCAGGAGGTAATAAGGTTAAAATAAAGTCATGAGGGTAGGGCCCTCCTCATGGGATTAGTGTCTGTATAAAAAGAGACCAGAGAATGGACACAGTGAGAAGGCAGCCATCTGCAAGCCATCTGCCCTTAGCAGGAAGAAATCTGCAGGCACCTTGATCTGGAACTTCCTAGCATTCAGAAATGTGAAAAAAAATAACTTCTGCTGTTTTAAGCCACCTGGTCTATGGCACTTTGCTATGTCAGCCTAAGGTAAAATAAGCTTTTTTTTCTTTTAAAAATTACATTTAAATTAATAATTATAATAATAATTATAATTAGCATATATTGATTTGATTTGTCTTTGGAATTCAAGACCATTTTAAATGCATATTCACAATGGTTAGCTTTTATTTCTAGGAATCTATCCTGCAAGAATTAGTTATTATATATGTAGCAAAAATGTTTATAAAAAGGTTTGCTTAGGCCCTGACTGGTTTGGCTCAGTGGATAAAGCATTGGCCTGCAGACTCAAGGGTCCCAGGTTTGATTCCAGTCAATGGCATGTACCTTGGTTGCGGGCACATCCCCATTTGGGAGTGTGCAGGAGGCAGCTGATCGATGTTTCTCTCTCATCAATGTTTCTAACTCTCTATCCCTCTCTCTTCCTCTCTGTAAAAAATCAATAAAATATATTTTTTTTAAAAAGAAAGTTTGCTTAGGTATTGTGTGTAACATTAAAAGTAGTCAACATTAATTAAAGGCTTACTGTAGGTCAGGCATAATTCTAAGTGATTTATGGGTTCTATCTACTAAATTTAATCCATTGTTTTTTAGCTAGAAAGAGGAAGGGAGTGAGAGAGAGATTTTGTTGTTCCACTTTTTTTTTTTTAATATATTTTATTGATTTTTTACAGAGAGGAAAGGAGAGGGATAGAGAGCTAGAAACATCAATGAGAGAGAAACATCGGATGAGCTGCCTCTTGCACACCCCCTACTGGGGATGTGCCCGCAACCAAGGTACATGCCCTTGACCAGAATCAAACCTGGGATCCTTGAGTCCGCAGGCTGATGCTCTATCCACTGAGCCAAACCGGTTAGGGCTTGTTGTTCCACTTTTTTACACATTCATTGATTGTTTCTTGTATGTGCCCTGACCAGGATCAAACCCTCAACCTTGGTTATCTCAGGATGACGCTATAACCGAGGAAGCTACCAGCCAGGCCCTATCTACTTAAGTTATACTTGAACCTATGAGGTAGATAAAATTATTATTACTATTTTATGTTGAGGAAACTAAGGCCCAGAGAGGGTAAGTGACTTGTCTAAGGTCACACAACCAGTAAGGAGGAGAAAGCTCCTAAAAGCTCATCAGTATGAAATTGCTCAATACATTATGGTCAATCCCAACTAGGGAACTATGATGACCTAGTATCAAAAAATAAGCTAAAACTATTCATATTGAACAGATCTCCAAGGCATTGTTCCAAGGGACAAGCAAGCATGTTACCACCTATATAAAAGATAAATGCATGCACATGCATACATGTGCAAGTAAATGTATGTAAAAGAAGGAAAGAGGTTCTCCAAACCTCTGGGAGTAATGAGTTATTCCTGGGGATGGAGGAGATGAAGGCAGACTTGCATGTATCGTTTTCTATGTTTCTGAATTAAATTTTTTACATGGAAATGCATTCTTCTATGTCGTATAGAGTGAAAATTTAGGAGACACATTTTAAGATTTGAATTTCTACAAGGTAAAATTCTCAGTTGGGAACTTCAAAACTTATTTAAAAATTCTTAACGTTAATTTGAGGGGGAAATGCAGAAATTTGGAGATCTAAGGGTTTCTGCCTTGAGGTTACTCATCATTTACACATATGCTGGACATGAACAGTTTATTTGGTTTGGTTTTCATTTTAGTTTTTGAATCATGTCACATGGCTTAGAGATGTTTCTAATGTTTATGAAGAGAAATAGTCCCGCAAGTGTTAATGCCTTTGCCCCAAAGCCAGTGTCTACAGTGGAATGTCACTTTTCAAGCCAGCCTGAACTGGTTCCTTTGTGAGTTCACCTTGAAAGAGCAGCTCTCCACCACTGCCTTCCGGCTCCTTGAGAAAAGGGTTATATTCCCCTGGTCCTGTAATCACTAAGGTCTGAACTGCAGCCTGGCTTTGGCCAAGAGCTGCCTATGTAACATGGATGACCAGGAATTATAACTTTGAGAGGGTTGCTAGCTATACACAGGACCACCCTGGCCCACAGGAACCTGGGTCTTTGTGAAGAGCAGGAACAGATGTTATTTCCTGCTCTTTTAGCACCAGCTGGTTTCACCACTGAGCCAGCAGAGTACATAAGAATCGCCTAGGGAGCTTGCATACTAAACACATTCCTGGACACCATTCCCTAGAAATTTTAATTCCATACATAAGGGGTAGAGCCCAAGATCCTGCATTATTTATAGGCTTCCATAATGTTTAGGCAGAAAATGCCTGCCCCATAAAAGAGATGTCCACACTCTAATCCCTGGCATTTGTAAATATATTACCTCACATGGGAAAGGGACTTTGCAGATGTGACTAAGAATCTGGACATGAGGAGATTATCCTGTATTATACAGATGGGCCTGGTGTAACCTCAGGTCCTTAAATATGGAAGAGGAAAGCGGAAGAGTCAGGGTAAATGTGATACCATGTGAGAAAGACTTGACCAGCCATGGCTATTTTGAAGATGGAGAAGGGTAACAAGCTAAGGAATACAGACAGCACCAGCAAATGGAAAAAACAATACAGACAGCACCAGCAAATGGAAAAGACGAGAAGCAGAGACTTCTCTAGAGCCTCCTGAAAGGAACATGACTCTGCCGACCCCTAAATATTAGCCCAGTGAGACCCATTTAAGATTTCTGACCTCTAAGACTGTAATCAATTGGTACTATTTTAAGTCACTCAATTTGTTCTAATTTGTTATAGCAGCAATGGGAAACTAACACACATAAAATTATGATAAAGATCCTTTGTCCTCTTCCCTCTCTATACTCATTCTCATAATTTCTCCACTTTCATGGAAATAAACACCATCTTTGTTGCAAAGACTCCTAAATTTAAAGTCTGTGCCAAACACCTCTCCTGAATTCCATACTGATACATCCAACTGCCTATTCCACGTCTCCAGGTGGAAGTGTAATAGTCATGTTAAGCTTAACCTGTCCAAAACTAGATTATTAATGTACCACTTCCCTCCTTCCAAAATCTCTACTCACAGACTCTTCCATCTCAGTTGAAGGCATCTTAGTTCTAATGTTTCAGGACAAAACCATGGAGTTAATCCTTGATACCACTTTCTTCCACTTTTTTCTTATATCCCATAGTTAATCCATCACTAAAGTGTATTGATAAGATTTCCAAACTATCCTGAGAGTCTAAGCATTTTAAATCACCCATCCACTACCCTAGCTGAGTCATCAATTGGATTACGAGATCACTGCAACAGCTTCTTCTAATTCCATCTTACTCTTCACATACATCTCTCAACTCAGAAACCAGAGTCACACACTAAAACACATCAGATCTGTCACCTCTTTGCTCAAAATCATCACGAGCTCCTCATTTCACCCACACATCCAGAATAATCTGATTAAGTCTACAAATGCTTAAGAATCTCCCCCACCATTACCTCCCTGATCTCATCTCCTCCTACTCCCTCCTTGCTCTTAGTTACACTGCTCCTGCCTCAGGACTGCCCCCTCTTGCCCATGCCCCTGGCACTCTTAATTCCCTTTCCTGTTCCATTTCTAATAAACACTGTTGTTTACTCACTCATTATGTCTACCCTTTATTATTTTTTTTTATCTCTCTCCACTAGAATGTAAGCTCCATGAGGACAGGAGTTTTATTACAGTGCCTGTAGGGACTAAATAGTTGTTAAATTTGTTGAAATAGGACCACAGACCACTCTTTGTGAAGCACTCCTACAAGAGGTATTTATCATATTATTATGGTAGAATTAGAATAAAATTCATATTAAATTATATTACTAAATATCAGAATTGTTCTTTGAATAATTTGTGACTATGGGATCACAAAGTCTCAGCCTCTTGTACAAGATAATCTTTCTGGTAAAAGGTCAACTTACTTTCGATGGTTTAATGAAGCATTTTAATGTGTGGCCCACACAGCGCTCTCCCAGGGACTGTCTTCAGAACATTGTGTTTCCTGGACCCTGAGACTAAGTTGTAGATATGGGTAAATAAGTTGAGCTTTATTTTTTACATTTTTTTTGGCGGGGGGGTGGGGACTGCAATGATCTTGTTCATAGTTCCCTGAAAGGAGCCAAGTACAAAGTAATTACGGGTCACATATTTCTAGGCTTATGCCTAAAAGCTAAAGAAAAATATCCAATTGAGGGAAACTTCCAGAAAATAATTTCATGCATTTTGGAGGTCAGTCATATTGTGTTCCAAATATGTAACTGAATCTGTATCTCCATCCATATCTCCATTACAATTTGTCAGATGGCTTTTCTAAATAGTCTAAGTTGATTTTTTTTTATTGAGTAAATTAGCAAGATAAAAACAAAATCTACATTACGCTTTCTCTGTAGAGAAGATTCCTTCTGAGATGTTTTAGAAGGTGGCAGTTACTAGACAGAAGGAATATTCCTCAGAATGGGTGGTTTCACCTTTGCTCCCTTGCATTTAAGCTTTGCATAACTACCGTGGCATATATTTATCATGGTGTCTTGCCTTAGCATTTTACACATTCCCTTTCTCTTCTTTTTACTTTCTGGGTCTGAACTCTACCTTCATCATTTAATCCCATAGCTTCCTTACCATCCTATGTTATAATCATCTCAACCTTTATCACACTATGTTGTAATCATCTATTTCCTTAGCTATTCTAGATCATGTCTTCCCTCTCTCTGACACTATTTCTACCAAGGTATACGGCACATAGTTTTAAGGGGGAACTTCTTTGGTTGATTGATGGATGGAAAGGTGAGCACTACTGGGGATGGGCCACCAGAAGGTAGATACATTTTTCAGAGACTCTTGCCTAGACATTAAGTGAGAGAGAACTACTCTGATACCTGAAGAATGACCTGTCTTAAGTAACATTATTATGACAAATGATTTGTCTTAAGTAACATTATTATGAGAAAATGTACACTTAGCGAGGAATTAGATAGCCCCACCAACACCCCTACCCCAGTAGTTTTCATATTGACTAATGTTCAGAGACTAAAATTCAGAGAGGCCAAGCAGTGTTTTCTAGGTCACACAGCCAACAAGCAGTACACTTAGAATTTGCCCTCAGGTTTTCTGACTCTAAGCCAATAGTCTTCCATAATTAACATGCTGCATCTAATAATCCCAGAAACCAAAGTCTTGGATATAAAAGAGCATAACTTAAATAAAATAGAAGTTTTCTACTAGACAAAATAAATGAGAGTTATGGTTATGATTGTATTAGAAGGTGCAGGATACAGTGACTGCAAAGACCACTGGTTAAGGTAGCTAGTAACAACCCCATTTTATCCATAGAAGGGCTTCTCGGTTTAGGGGGAAAGTATTTTTAGACTAGAAGGGAATTGAATTACTCTCTTTTTCTTTTACAACCTCAATACCAATCATTTCTTGGCAATGGTATGAAAAAGAGAATAACCCAAAAGACTAGTGGTATAACCTTCTCTAATTGAGCCCTTACTGTATATCTGGCACTGATCTCCCCCAAAACTCTTATTAAGCTAACTATCTCCATTTTATGAGTGAGGGAAACTGAGGATAAGTTCACAGGCGGTAAAGACCACCTCCTGGGTCTGAATCATCTCCACCTGGCCCTAACGTGCATTCTTTAATCCATTACACTTCAATGCCTCTATCTTGAAGTTGGCAGCTAAATACAAATACCAGACATAAGTGATCCTTTTAGATAGCTGGTATATGTAAACCAGTGTCTATTAACTTTTATGTAATGCCTCTTACTTGGGCTCATCAGAGAAAAGCTTTAAAAGGGGGATATAGGTTGTGTGGAGGGTATATCAGACTTTGCTTTGTATACTTTGGCAAGAGGAAAAGTGTCTTAGCCCCATCTATCTCTCCTGCAACGAGAAATGCTCCTCTTGGGGAAACCATCTTTCAAGCAGAGCAACATGTAAAAAGAAACCAATCCCCAAAAGACAGTCAATTGACTCAGGGATCAGATAAGGAGCAATGGACCATTTCCCCCATAGTGTCCTGGAATTAATTACTTTCCACCTCTCAATGATTTTTCTGGGATGGCTTGGTTTGATTGAATAAGCGGATGAGTTCAGTCCCTAATCCCAACAGAAATGTCCATTGTTCTCTCTCTCTCCACCTATTCAACCAGAATTTAATACATACTTTATGTGTCAGGCCCTGTGTGAGATACATAAGTTGAAGAAAAACAAATAAGCAAAGTCCCTTAGATTCTGCTTTTGTGAAGTTCACAGTCAAGTGAAGGTGTCCATTATTAATCAAAGAATCAGAGTTATAGACACATATCAACAAATTGTGACAGAGCTCTGAAAAAGAAGACCCGAGTTGACCCCATGTAGGAACATAAATGGGCCTAGCCTGGTGTCAGGAAGGCTTCACAGAGGAAGTAAAGCTCGAGCTGAGTTCTGAATGTGGTGCAGGTGAGATAACTCCATACAGAGAGGATGGCATGAGCGAAGGCCACATGGCAGGAGCCAGCAGGACTCACCTGAGGATGAGGTGAGAGGGAGCTAGGGCCATATGGGTGGGCCTTTCAACTCTCATCAAGGAAGCTGGTCATTTGGTTTATCACAGGCTTTGATTTATCACAGGCTTTGATTTATCACAGAGGTCCAGGAGGGATAACACATACATGTCCTTGTTCTGAGGTTCTCTAGAATCTCATGTCAAAGATTATGGTTATCTCTGTGTTTTAGGAAGGGGGGGCCTGGACAGTCTCTCTTCCTATTTGATTTAGTTCTTTTTGTATTTCTGGATCTTTAGCGGGAGGGGGGAGGGCGGTTAAAGGCAGAGATTTTTAAAAAATACAGTCATCAAAGAACTTGGGATTCCAGAAATGAGATCAGATAACAATAACCATAAAATCAAACGCTTACTGGTGCTTTATTAGATTCTAATTAGGTACTATACTGAATATTTTCTATGAATCGCCTTATTGGATCTGCTCAACAAACACATAATATGGGAATTCTTAAGGCAGTATGGGTATAGGATTCAGAAAGCTGTAACTATGGCAAGTGAAAACCAACACAAGCAAATTTTTATTGTGGGGATTTGAGAAGGGCCTTAAGTGCTGACCAGTTACTGCAGGAATACTGAGCAGTGATTGGCTTTAATTATGCGTGTGGGAAGGACTTTCTGAAGCCTTTAGGAACATCCACCCACAGACATTTCTGTTTTTGATGTCAGGGGCAGATTCTATCCTACTCAGGGTGGGTGTGTGGCTGCACATAAGGGATAATCATAATGCTTCGCATTTGTACAGAACAGGTTGTTTCCAAATGGTTTAGTGTTCAATGGCAAGGTCACCTCCAGGGCCTTCCTCTCTTGGGCAGCATGATTTGCTGCCTCCCTACTATTAGTCAGGCCTCTTGATCAAAGATAGAAAATCAGCTCAAACTAGCAGTGGGAGAAAGAGAACTGATTGGCTTATACAGCTGAAAAATTCAAGGGTAGTCAGGCTCCAGGCTCAGCTCACTCTTCAGTTTCATCCATAACTCTCATCCCTTCTCTCTGTGCTCCAGCCTAAATGAACCTCTCCCAGGTCCTTCAACACAACTTAGCTGCACCCACCTTCCAACCAGCAAAGATATTGCTCATGCCTCTCCCTCTATGTTGACTGATTCCCACTCATTTCTCCCCCCATTACTAAAAATAAAATTACCGAGCACCTAGAAGACTCTCTAATTTCTAAAAATGACCCCACCCCTAATGAAATACACGTCTTCATGTCATAACCCTGTGTGGTCCTCTCCCACACTGAGTCTGGGCTGGTCCTGAGGCTCATTTTAAACAACAGGTAGAATAAAGCAACAGTGGCTCCATTAGAGTCTGGCCTAGGCCTTATAAAGGAAGGGTATCTGCCACTTTTGCACTTTTGAGATATCTTAGTTGTCATGTAAAGTCCAGTTACCCTGGCTGGCAAAACCACATGGAGACCATATGGAGTCTGATAAGCCCTGGACTGCATGGGCAGAGGGACCCAGTGGCCCCAGCTATCTCTGCTGAGCCCAAGATTTCCATCCATCCATGTCAAGGTACCAGACTTCTGCCCACTTGAGGTTCTCGCTGACTCCAGCCCAAGTCAATGGCATGTGGAACAGTACAATTCTAAGTGGAGTCTCACCAAGCCATAGAATTATGAAAAATAATAGTCATTTTTAGGCTATTAACTTTTGGAATGGATAGTTACATAGCAATGATAACCAAAACTCTGAGTATCTTCCAGGTCCTGGGCTCATTCTGGATTTATAATTATAGATACAATAAGGGGCCTGTTGCACAAAATTCGTGCACTGGGCCAGAGGGTTCTTCAGCCCAGCCTGTCCCCTCTCACATATTGAGAGCCCTCAGGGGGTGTCCTACTGACAACTTAGGCCGGCTCCCTGATCCCCTTGGGGAGCGGGCCTAAGCCACAGTCTGGCCTCCCTTTGTGGGAGGCGACCAGGCTAATCAGGGGAAGCCACCAGCCCCATCACCCCACTGCTGCAGCCACTGCCAGTCACCACAGCCACCAAGGTTTTTTCATCAACACGGACTCCAGTCCCTTCACCATGAAGAAATGACAACTTTCTTTAGGCATTTTCAAGATTTGTCTTTCATAGGATATGACATTTCTTTCTTTCTTTTTTTTGATCCTCACCTGAGGATATGTTTCCATTGATTTGGAAGAGAAGGGTAAAACAGAGAGAAACATCAAAGTGAGAGGAACACTTTGATTGATTGCCTCCTGCATGAGCCCTGACCTGGGCCCCAGCCAGGGAGGAGCCTGCAACCTAGGTACATGTCTTTGGTCAGAACTGAACCCAGACCCTGCAGTTAGCAGGCTGAGGCATTATGCACTGAGCCAAACCGGCTAGGGCAGGATATGACATTTCTTAGCCCTCCAGCAGTGGACTTTCATTTTTTTCTCCAGAAGTGTGTGGAAAAACCCTAGATCGCCTTTAGGGAGTCTTATTACCCAAGTTACTGAGAATATTACCAGTGGCATACAGGGAGCTTAGCCAATGAGCAGTAAGAACAGGTGTTTCCTCTGTAGATGACCAGCTCTACCCCTGCCCCTCCAATCCCAGCTCCACCTCTGCCTGGGCCTGTAAGCTCTGGCCAAGGATGCAGGTCTGGGCATAAGACCCTCAAACCCCTCTGATCGCCAGCTTCACAGAGCACTGGCCTCTGCGATCACCAGCTCTGATTCTGCCCCTGCCATTGCCGGTTCTGCCCTTGCCTCACTGGCAGCCTCTGGCCAAGGCTGCAAGCCTGGGCAAGAAACACCCAGACCCCTACTTTGCTGGCTCCACCAGTGCACAGACCCCTGTGATTGAAGGCTCCACCCCTGCCCCTCTGATTGCTGGCTCTGTGGAACCCAGACCCCTGTGATCTCCGCCCTTGCCCCTGCCCAGGCCTGAGGCCTCTGGTGAAGGCCTCTGGCCTAGGCAGGGGACCCCCAGCACCCTCCGACTGCCTGTTCTGCCCTTCAGGCCCCAAGCTTCCCTCACCACCTGCCTGGCTAACAGGCCTGACCACTTTAGTGGCGGGGCTGAGCCAGACTGGGTACCGCCATCTTGTGGCTATGGGCACTGCCATCTTGTGGCCATGGGGGCGGCCATCTTATGGCTATGGGGACAGCCATCTTTGTCATGGAGTGATGCATAATTTGCATATTACTATTTTATTGGACAGGATAGGCATGGTCCATAACCTACCTACCACACCTGCTCAGCTTTCCAGGCTTGTCCTCTCAGGGATATTTCCTAACAAGGCTCTTACTTCTCCACCATAGCCTTTTGCAGACTCAGAAATAACTTATTCCGTATCTGTTTGCCCTGTTAGGATGTAAGCCCTGTGAGGGTACAGCATAACTCGTTCACCATTCTGTCCTCTGTATCTCGTACACCACCTGGGACATGATAAATGCTCAACTGGCCTTTGCCGGGTGGCTAACTACAGCAGCCTCCCTCAGAGTCTACATTTTTATGATGGATAGCATTCTGGCATGATGACTCCTTCACTTCCTGGGACAGCTGAGAGAAGGCACGTCATTTTCTAATGGATTTAGAATGCTCAAGTCCTAGTAGAGCAGTCCTAACCTAAAAACTATGTTCCCTTTATTTTTATTTGGAAATTGTGTCCACAGTACTTGCTTCGTTTTTGTTTATGATTTTCTTAATCGACTTCCCTCAAAAGACATTAACCTTCTAGTGTTACCACTCAAGGGGTTCAGTCACTTGGGGAGCTCTATTCAAACACTGAGGCAAGGTTGCCACAAGGTAGTTTTACTTACTTGCAGTGAGTAAAGGAGATATAAGTACTCTTCCGAAGCTCTGCCTCCCCAAAGGGAGGCTTAGCAATTGTTTACACACCATTTGATCAATTACATGTTGATTTCTTCTTTGCTGTGGGCTAGACTTATCAGGTTGGATTTCTGTCAAGCCTATCCTGTTTACAGCTTGTCTGCAAAATACTGTGCTAAATTTTAACATGTAGCAAGAATAGCATTTAGTAAAATGGCCCAGACCTTGAGACCCTTGTCCTGTGTGATACTAGCACCCTTTTCTTCCTGCCCCATACCTTTCAGAGGCCTACCTGTTATGGAGGAAGACAAAAGAGATGAGATGGAGTAATCATTTTTAGAGAAATAAGAAAAGAAGGTGGAATGTTTTAAGACTAACACAGATCATGGTCCTTGGAATTAGCTTGTCTGGAGCAAAACAAGGATTAGCATCCTTGCTTTCCATTGTGGGAAAGGATCTCTCTCTGCATTACATCAGCAGACTCTCCTGGTGTTGAAAGCACTTTCTGCTGGCTCACTCTGCATCAGCCATTCCTCCACCTCAGACTCTAACCTCTCATCTAATTGGAGATTTAATGCAGCATTGCTAACCGTAGTTCTAGCAGTATGCGGGAGAAACAGCCTTATCAATCAAGGAGATTTACATGTGGTTTGCATTTAATATATGTGCTGTATTTAAAACATCTTCTCTTTATTGGTTGATGGGTCATTAACCCTTCTACTACTGGCTAAAAGTGAAGGTCTTTGTGGCAGCTAAAGAATTCACAAACTATGTGACATAATTTAATATAATGGAGAAAGGATAATAAATTTAATAACCTCTCATGTAATACCAATATGAAAGCTACCATATTATGTGATTGAATGAAAAATAATGCAAGGTAGCAATGCAAAGACAGCAGTGATTCCAGTCAGTGTCGTCTTGCACTAGCTGCAAGTTACTTCCCTTTGAACCTCAATTTTCTTATCTGCAAAATGGAGACAATAATTTTCCTATCTCATAAATTTCTTGTGAGAATAATTAAGAACACACTTATTCATTCATTATCTATCCGTCACCAAATTTATGAATTGCCTACTATGTAACAGACATTGTTCTAGTCACACAATCCCTACCCTTGTGGAATTATACATTTGTGTGGGTGCAAAAATATGTGGGAAACAGATGGCCCAGTCAAACAGGGTAACTGTTTGAAAGAGTTTCATGAGGGGACGGATAATAATGATGCTATAGGATGAAGGGTAAGCAACAAGGTATGGTGAAGCACCCTGAGCTAGCAACAGCAGAGAGCTGCTACACCTCCAGGCCTCACGGGTTAGGGGAAAGAAGCAGTCACAAAAACTCAGTGGAAATGCCTATAGATATGGGAGAGCACTATAGTGTAGGAGCTGTGGCCATAGAGAAGAAACAGAGACACTATCAAAAAGGAGCAAGGCAGGAAGGGGGACAGGGAATTAACAGTCCAACCTTGCCTCTATCCCATCTTGTGACAACCATACAATTTTAATTCCCATTCCTCTGAGAAAACAGAGGTACTTGCCTGAGATCACACAGGTGGTCAGAGGTAGGGCCAGATTTGACCGAGGTCTGTGTGATTCCAGGCACTAAGCTCTGAACTCTACTTCATTCTTCCTCAAAACAACAACAACAACAACAACAAAAAAACAAAACAACAGGTAGTCAGCTGCATATATGCTTGCAGATCTCTTGGGATTCTCTAGTTTCTGTCAGTCAGTTACCAACTGGATAGAAGAGTCACATTCAGCCATTTTTCCTTCAAGACACAGTGAGTTTTCAATATTTTTCTCTGCTCAAAGTGCCAGCCAGCCATTCCTGTCCCACAAAGATGAACATGAGTCCTAGCTGATTTAGCTCGGCGGGTAGAGTTTTGGCCTGCGGACCAATGGGTCCCAGGTTCAATTCCAGTCAAAGACACATACCTTGGTTGCAGGCTCTTCTCCAGCCCATGCCCTGGTCAGGGCTTGTGCAGGAGGCAACCAGATGATGTGTTTCTGTCTTTCCCTCTCTCTTCTACTCTCCCTAAAAATCAATGGAAAAATATCTCAGTTGAGGATTAAAAAAAAATGAATAAGTAAAGGGCTCATGAGTAAGGAACCTCTCCAGTTGCTGCTGGGGAAACAAGACATAGGAGTTGCAGTCTGGGATCCGAGATTCCACAAGTCTTTCATCTTGAAAAAAAGACTGAGCAAAGTAAGATGGGGAATTCCTCCTTGTAAAAAGAACATATGCAGAAGCAAGAAGAATATGTAGTGTAGTCAAAGAAAACAAATGGTCCCCTATTTATAGGTTATCCTCAAAGAAGGAGGTATCTGGGGAGCATGATTACCCCTTCTTCAAGTGAAGACATTGATGCAAAGGGTAAAAGTAGCAGGGCAATGAGTATAGGGCTGAGAGTTAGATTACGGCCAAACACCACGAGATGTTGAATGACAGGCTGAGGAGTATGGACTTTTATCAGGCAGGTTATGGTCATCACAAAGGGGCAAAGCCTCTAAGTGATATGATCAGTATCTATATCTATATCTATATCTATATCTATATCTATATATCTATATATCTATATATCTATATATCTATATATCTATATATCTATATATATAAAACCCTAATGGCAGAGACCGAATGGCAGAACAACTGAACAACCAAGCAACTAGACAACCAGTTGCTATGATGTGCGCTGAACACCAGGAGGCATGCACGTAACATAGCAGATGTCGGCCACAGTAGGATGGTGGAGCAAGTGAGGAAGGGGTGCCAGACCAAGGCGGTGTACCAGTCACTGTCATCAGGGCAAGCCTCTAGTGGTTACTGAAAATTCTTTGCTCCCATGTGCCGTGGTCCCACCCAGCGCTCGCACCTGCTGCTGGTGCCGGCACCACTCGCACCCGCAGCTGGCACCAGAGCTGCTGCTCACCTGCTGCCAGAGCCCTGCACAGGCACAGGTCCTGATTGCTTCGCGCTGTCAGTGGGTGCAAGTGGCAGCTGCTGATCCCAATCACCCCTGAGGGCTTCTCCACCTCCCCCTGCTCCAGAGGGGCAATCGGGGCAGCAGTCACTGCTCACAACCGCTGCTGGCACCAGCCCCAATTGCTCCCTACCATCAGCGGGTGCAAACGGGCCAGCTATCAGCACGTGGGAGCAGTGGCGGCAGGAGTTGGGCTCCTAGCAGACAGGGGACCAGGACCCACGGCTGGAAGGGCTGGAAGGGGGGAAGGAGGATGGGCCAAGACCACCCCTGTGCCCACCATAGCCTCCTGGCCCACAATTCCTTTCAAGGTACTCGAATTTGTGCACTGGGCCCCTCGTTTTCCTGTAAAGATAACATGTAGAATGCATCTGGGTTGGGAGAAACACCAACCAGGAGGCTTATGCAGCAGATATGGGGTTATATGCTATTGCAATAAAAATTTGCATAGTAGGTAGTTGGAAAATGTCTGTTGAGAGGATAAAGCACCTTTATGCTTATAATATAAACCAGAGGCCCAATGCATGAAATTCATGCAAGAGTAGGCCTTCGCAGCTGCGAGAGGGCTGCTTGGGTCCCTCCCTCACAGATGTGACGGCTGCCTCCACCCCTGGGCTTCAGCCTCAGTTTCATCTGGAAGGATGTCCAGTCTAATTAGCATACTACACTTTTATTATTATAGATGTCCCAAAATGAATATGTTCTAAGAAGATTATCTAATATTCTACCAAGTAGATTATAATGCTATTTAATATGAAAGCTATACCATCATAACTTCTTTTCTCTGTGCCAGGTATATAGTGGAATCTATTCCCTTTTCCTCTTCTTCAGATTCATCTTGAACACATCACTGACCCTTTAGGCTGACACTGAAATCTCACTCAGCAGGGTTCAGTATTCTCTCAAGGTTACCACACGTGTAAATTAGTGTCAAATGTTTACATGTTGCTTACACTAATTGGAATATGAATCATTATTCAGAATGCTTCTTGTACTGCTTGCACCACAAATTAAAAAGTAACATGTTGCTAAAGATTTATTTACAGAGTGCTGAAGTTAACTTTCTTCTATCTAAAATGGGGAAGAGAATCCACAGCACAGGAAGGCTTATGAACTGAAATCTAATCAATCAACTAGTTCTCTAGTCAAAGTACTTAAGAACATTGATTGTGCTTTCTCTGAAAAGAAAGAGGAAAAGGGATGAAGGAAGAAAAATTATATTTATTTGAAAAGGAAGATAAGGAAAATGTGAACAAGGCCTGATGCTTTTAGAACCCTCGGGTTTATGGTTTCCCATTATTGGCTTGGTATCAGCTAATTTAAAACAGTTATCTTCCTGCGTATAGTATGAGGATTGTGCATTTGTAACATAGCAACGTATTTTTAGAAATAGACAGGCCTCCCACCCTAGGGAGAAAACAAATGTGCCCTTATGGAAGATCATTTTTTCAGCTGCTCTGATGAGAATGACTGCAAAGACTGACTGCTTCGGAAATAGATTTTTGGATGATAAGGTCATGGTAAATAAACTGTTTCAAAACTAAGTGATGCCCTGGCCTGGTAGTTCAGTTTGTTGGAGTATTATCCTGATACTCCAAGATTAAGTGAGTATATAAAGAGGAAGTAACTTGTGCAGCATTTATTGAGACCTTATATAAGAGAAAATTCAAATGTGTTCTACCGTAACAATTTATTTCTAAGCAGAATATTTTATTTTGCATTAAATGCTGGCATTCATAGTTCTATTTCCTTTATTGACAAATGAGATCAAATCATTGGATATATACATGTCGCTCCCAAGTGTGTTCAATTTAGGGCAATAGGTTAGTGAATATTCAGCTTACACTGAAAACAGACCTAGTCCAAATAGCAGTTCAGGTACATTCACATGTCAAGGCTCTTTTATAAATCTTAGGAATTTATGAATGCACTATAATAATAACCCTTCTTCTCAATAAAAATCCATTGAAACTGTCTATATAGATAATTATTAAATAGAACTATTTGAGAGCCTAAGCCTGAAGCCTGGGAGTCATCTCTCACTCCTGAGCCCTAGCATGCACTTGGTCACTAAGGCCTATGTATTTGACGTGTGTGGGATAAAGTACTGATTGTCTCCCCAACAGCTGTTTCTGGCCTTCCTTCTTTCTTGCAGCGAAAATTTCATTATTGTTCAAGTACTGAATGATCATGTGCTTCAGGAGACACTGGGTGAATCTTAACTAGTCTAAGTAATCATAGTCCTTCCATTCCCCTTGCAAGTGATTGCTTCAAAATGGGTGTGTGATGCAATTCAGGCCACTGGAATGAGAAATATGTGGAATTCAATAGTTCCTCTCCCCACTCCTGCCAGAGTGATTGATTATTCTAACCTGTAGCAATCTATGATGTTTCACTAAATTCCAAGCCTCACATATAATTCTCCATGCAAGGGTTTCAGCCTCATGTCCTAATATTTCCCTGAATACACTGTTGTATGTATGGAATTGCTTGTGATTTCCCAAATATGCCATATCATATACCAGAGCACCTGTATGCCTGTTTTTTCCCTTTGGTGAATGGCTTTCCCCATAACTCATTCATCTTGGCAAAAAACCATTCATCCTGACATATGCCCTTTCTCTCCCTATCAGACTTACTCATTGCTTCTTTCATGTTACATACTCAGTGCACCCCTGTTGTAATTACCACAATGCACTGTAAGAACATACTGATGCAGCTCTTTCCTATTTGTATATGACCTTCTGAGGAGCAATATGAAGTTTATGATTGCATCCTAGCACCCAGCATAGATCTTAGCCAGATATTCCATATATGAATATTAAATGGAAGGAAGGAAGGAAGGAAGGAAGGAAGGAAGGAAGGAAGGAAGGAAGGAAGGAAGGGAGGAAAGAAGGAAGGAAAGAAGGAAGGAAAGAAGGAAGGAAAGAAGAGGGAGGAAAGAAGGAGGGAGGAAAGAAGGAGGGAGGAACGGAATGCATATATGAAAGCTGCCATAAAGTAAAAATACTTTTGAGCACCTGAATCCACTGTATGGACTATTTTCCATGATTGTGGCATAACAGCAGTGGTAGCAACAATATCAACACCAACAGTTAACACAAGCACAATGTTAAACATTTTATATATTTATGTCATTTATATTTCATGGCAAACCAGTGAAGAAGATAACATTATCCTCCTCACATTATATACGAAGAAACTGAGGCTTCTATTTCAAAGTATGAGATGGCAGAGCCAGGATTCAAAGCCAGATCTGACTCCAGAATGTTAACCAAGCATCTGTAAATATACTATTGTCCTATTTGCTTTACACACATGTTGTTCATACTAGAGAGGGAAAATCTGAGCCTGCGGTCTTTGGCTGGTATTCTGTCACTGACTATCTTCCTCAAAATTATCCTTAGAGAGAACTGGGATTTCTGAAGAACCAGGTACCATGAAATGGTTTTGTATTAGCAGAAGTGTCTTCTGGCTCTCAGCCTGAAATTCCCTTTCTAACCTGATAGCTCACCCAAGTCAAATAAGCTTATAATCCCATGAGTCCCTTAAAACTATGCTATCTACCAGACGGGTACTGATAATATGAATGCAGGAGATTCTAAGACTGAACAAGAGGAGTGACATGCTGGGCTGGCTAACCACTACTCACTGCTAGAGCTTCACTTAGAAAAGGACCTCAACAGTTCTGAAAGACCTCTCCACAAAGACATATCAGGAAGAATTCAACCTCCTTAGAGAAGGTTGTACCACTACCCCTACACAAGGACTTTTCCAGCACCCTCTGGCTTTTAATGGACCCTTCTCTAGAACCTAACCCCATCCTGAGATTCTAGGTACTATTTTTCTATTCTGGTTAGCAAACACATACAGGTGCTGTGCAGACACTGTGTTGAGTTGAGGCAGACACAGTTCCCATCCTCAAGGAACTGAAATCTAGAATACTCTTATCTAATATAATAAAAGAGTAATATGCAAATTGACCATTACCCGAGACACCCAAGCCACACCCACCAGACAAGCCATGCCTCCCAGCCAACCAGAGCAGGTGTATGCAAATTAGCCCAGCCAAGATGGAGGCTGGCAGCCATGGAGCTAGAGCAAACCAAAGGCTTCTGTTGCAAGTGCCTGCGTAGGCTGGCTGAGCCTCTGCTCACAGCCACGCCCACCAGCCAATCAGAGCAGCTGTATGCAAATTAACCCAGCCAAGATGGAGGCTGGCAGGGCGGCTCTACACTGGGAGCCTCTGTGGCCAGCATAGCTGTGCCAGGTGTGTCAGCTCAGTGGGGGGGGGGGGTCCAGCCTGGGGCCTCCATAGGGCATCCAGGAGCGCCCGTCCTGGGTCCACTGCCTGGCTCCGCCCCCTGGGGGCCTCCACCAGGCGTGAGGGAGAGTGGGTCCTCCACGGGGCTTGCAGGAGCAGCCATCCTGGGTCCTCTGCCTGGCTCTGCCCCCTGGGGGCCTCCCCAGGGCATGCAGGAGCGCGGGGGCCTCTGTGGGGTGTGCAGGAGCACCCGTCCAGGGTCCGCTACCTTCCTCCGCCCCCTAGGGGCCTCCACAGGGCATGTGGGAGCATCTGCTGCACAGTGCTGAGAATCTGAAGCCAGTCAGCTGCCTGGCTCCACCCCGGGTGTGTTTGTTCAGTAGCAGGGCCTCACTGAGGGATTCTGCACCAGTGTCTGCCCCTGGCTTGCCACCCAGCTCTGCGCCAGGTGTGTCTCCTCAGTAGTGGGGGCCCACCAGGCGTGTGTGATCGTGGACACTCCAGGGAAATGTCCACACCTGAACTCACCAGTCCTCCCACCCCCCAGTGCACGAACCCTGAAGGGGCTGTGGGCAGACTGAAAATGCCCCTCAGTCCCTCACCCAGGCTGACCAGGCATGCCAGCAGGTGGACATCCCCTTCCGAGGTGTCCCAGACTGCAAGAGGGCACAAGCCGGGCTGAGGGACCCTCACCCCCGAGTGCACAAATTTTTGTGCACCGGGCCCCTAGTATATTTATAAATGGAGAAAGTATTATATAAAAGTTGCCACTCATTAGACATGGAAACACCCATGGACCTCACTTTATATTGGAGAAGTCACCATAATGGGTACTTAAGTTAACCCAATATAATTTCATGGGTTTGTGTTTTTGTTTTTGTTTTTTTTTTTTTGGGGGGGGGGAATCCTATAAGGTCATTACTGAACTGAATACAGATGTTCCAAACTAAATTATTGACTCATCTGTTTACTGAGGTAAATTGGGTAATAGAAATGTATACATAGGTAAATAAATGTAAATTTCTCATAGATTTTGATTAGCCTGTCCCTGATCATTATTATTTATTCTCAGGCAACCTGAGGGCTAAAAATTTGACTAGAAAAAAATGAGAATAAGAGGGAAAACATAATTTTATGGGGATTTAGAGGGAACTAAATAACTTTTATCTGTTAGGATTAATTATAAAATAATTCGTTTGGGCAAGATGAAGTTTCTGACAAGTAGAGAAAATCTAGTGAGTAAAAGCATGGCAATATGCAGGCATAAATGTTTAGATAATATCATAAAAGGTATAGTTTCAAATGATTGTTAGGATACTGAAAAGGAGATGAAAAAGGTTGCTATGAATGCTGCCCACTCCATAAGTCAGCAATGGAAGAGAAAACAGCTGATGTGGTCAGGTACTTGCATTTTGACTTAGCACCATTTGGCTCCTTTTTTGGATCAGCATTCCATATAACATGCTCAAGGTTTATAATTTCATAATACTTTCACACTATTGTCACTGTTTACTAATTTCCTCCAAATGACAGTTATTCAATGCCTCTCTGATCTTAAAAGTCCTTCTTTATCTTTACTCTTTAAATATTCATCAGTTACAAACACTTCTTTCTCTGTCAATGGAAAATTTGAATACACAGGGACTGAGAGGGTCTTGACAAGAACAATAAAATTCTAAAATCCTTTTATATGGTTCTTGAGTAATATGATCTTTAAAAAAATGCTACTTCACTCCTCTCTATTAGCTGTTTTTCACTAGCTATTTTCCTTCTGTTGAAAGCATTAATGTTTCTCCCCTTGAAGTGTATATTTGCTGCTTTCAGGCCACTGAGCAATCTCTTCCCTCCTCCTAAAAATACTCCAGTTTGAGAATTTAACTCTTTTTCATTGGATATTACTGTGGTTAAATAGTAAAGATACAGGCCTGCCTTCAACAAGAGACCCCAAAGAGGTTCCTAGAGACCATCTCTCATGGATTCTTCCTTTCATTATCCTGGCTTAGGCCCGAGACAGAGTGGTGATCAGTGTCCAGACAATTGGATGTACCTCTCGAAACTGCCAGTAGTAGGCCTCTGGACAGACTGCTCTTCCTTTTTAGAAGATCATCCCTGTACTTTCTTCTTCCTTTTCATTCTCAAGTATAAGTCTCCAACTTCCCACCATTGGCATTTTTGTTTTGTTCTTCTGATTCTTAAATGTACCTAAGGCCTTTGCAGTTGCTCTTCCTTCTATCTGAAATTCTTGCTCCCCAAATCTTTGAAAATGCATGTACTGAATAGAAAAGTGTTTGTTTTTCTAGGCTATTAGCTAGGATTAGTCAAGGAGTTAAGTTGTTGGGAGCACCAATAGAATTGCAAAGATGCCATTCAAAACATTATAACGTTATTATGTATTCTAAAAACTGGGAATATCATATACCTCGTTATCTAAATGTTATTTTCCTGGTCCAAACTCCATAAAGCTTTAATATCTACATAAAATGTAATCTGTTCAAGACCCAAATTATTTTTCTTATTATACATTACTTCTTTTGAAACTATCAAGATTCTGACAACATACATCTCCTAGGCTTTTCGATCCCAATGCCTCAGCTGTGCTGTTTGCTTTATCCCAAATATCTTTACCTTCATCTTCTTTCCCTCTCTTTTCTATATATATTTTTTCAGATTAAAAAATAAAACAAAACAAAAAAAACCACCTTTTCCACAAATCTTTCATGACCAGCTACTCAGAGACAATTTCTTATAGAGTTCCCAAAGCACTTATGTGCATTTTTCTTTTTTTTTTTATTGTTTAAAGTATTACATATGTCTCTTTTTTCCCCATTGATCCCCCCAGCCACTCCCGCCCCCCCCCACAACAAGCCCCCACCGCCCCAGTGTCTGTGTCCATTGGTTATGCTAATATGCATGCATACAAGTCTTTTGGTTGATCTCTTAGAACCCCCACCTCCCCTGCCTTCTGAGGTTGTATTGTTGGTTCAGTATTTATTTGTCTCTGGATCTATTTTTGTTCATCAGTCTGTTGTTCATTACATCCCACATATGAGTGAGTTCATTTATCTTTCTTCGACTGGCTTATTTATTTCACTTAGAATAATACTCTCCAGGTCCATCCACGCTGTTGCAGATGGTACAAGTTCCTTCTTTTTTATAGCAGCATAGTATTCCACTGTGTAGATATACCACAGTTTTTTAATCTACTCATCTGCTAATGGACACGTACATTGTTTCCAAATTTTAGCTATTATAAATTGTGCTGCTATGAATATATGTCCTTTCTAACTGGTGTTTCTGGTTTCTTGGGATATATGCTCAGAAGTGGGATTACTGGGTCAAATGTGAGTTCCATTTTTAATTTTTTGAGGAATCTCCATAATGTTTTCCATAATGGCTACACCAGTCTGCATTCCCACTAGTAGTACACAAGGGTTTCTTTGTCTCCACATCCTTGCCAGCACTTGTCCTTTATTGATTTGTTGATGACAGACATTTTGACAGGCGTGAATGGTATCTCACCGTTGTTTTGATTTGCATCTCTCAAATGATTAGTGACTTTGAGCATGTTTTCATATGTCTCTTGGCCTTATGCATATCCTCTTTCCAAAAGTGTCTATTTAGGTCCTTTGCCCATTTTTTGGTTAGATTGTTTACCTTTCTTTTGTTAGGTTATATGAATTCCATGTAAATTTTGAAGATTAAACCCTTGAGACAGCAATTAACATGTTCTCTCATGCAGTAGACTTCCTTGTTGTTTTGTTGATGGTTTCTTTCACTGTGCAGAAGCTTTTTATGTTGATGTAGTGCCATTTGTTTATTTTCTCCTTAGTTTCCATTGTCCTAGAAGCTGTATTAATAAAGATATTGCTATGACATATGTCTGCTATTTTGCTGCCTATGGATTCTTCTAAGATTTTTGTGGTTTCCCACCTTACATTTAAGTCCTGTATCCATTTTGAGTTTATTTTTGTGTATGGTGTAAGTTGGTGGTCTAGTTTTAGTCTTTTTGCATGTATCCATCCAATTTTCCCAACACCATTTATTGAAGAAACTGTCTTGAGTCCATTGTATATTCTTGCCTCCTTTGTCAAATACTAATTGAGCATAATGGCTTGGGTTGATTTCTGGGTTCTCTGTTCTGTTCCATTTGTCTATATGTCTGTTCTTGTGCCAGTACCAGGCAGTTTTGAGAACAGTGGCTTTGTAATATAGTTTGATATCTGGTATTGTGGTCTCTCCAACTTTGTTCTTCTTCCTCAGGATTGCTGTACCTATTTAAGGTCTTTTTTTATTCCAGATGAAATTTCTTGGAGAGTTTGTTCTAGGTCTGTGAAATATGCCATTGGTATTTTAATGGGGATTGCACTGAATCTATAAATTGTTTTGGGTAGTAAGGCTTCCAGAGAGAGACAGAAAGTTTCCTATAAGGAAGGGATTTCCCATTAGACTATCAACTTATTTCTCAACAGAAACACATCAGGCCAAAGGGAATGGAATGAAATAAACAAAGTGATGCAAAGCAAAGGACTCAATCCAAGAATATTATACCCAGCAAGGCTATCATTCAAAATTGAAGGTGAAACAAGGAGCTTCATAGACAAAAAAGGGCTAAGGGAGTTTATTACCACCAAGTGACCAATGCAAAAATTGATAAAGGGACTGCTATAAAAAGAAGCAACAGGAAGGGAATAAGGTACACTGGCATAAAGAAAAAAATATGGTGATAAACCAGTACCTATCAATAATAACCTTAAATGTAAATGAATTAAATGTGCCAATCAAAAGACATCAGGTAGCTGAGTGGGTAAGAAAACATGACCCATATATCTGCTGTCTACAAGAGACCCACCTACGAACAAAGGACTCCCACAGACTGATAGTAAAGGGATGGAAAATATTTTTCAGGTGAATAGAAATGAAGAAAAAAAAATCTGGGGTAGCAATACTTATACCTGACAAAATAGACCTAAAAGTGAAGGCCATAACAAGAGATAAGGAAGGCCACTTCATAATACTAAAAGGAGAATTCAACAAGAGGATATAACTCCAGTAAACATACATGTACCCAATACAGAAGCACCCAAATACATAGAGAAACTTCTGGAAGATATCAAGTGAGAGATTGACAGTAATACAATCATAGTAGGGGACTTTAATACCCCATTGACACCACTGGATAAATCCTCTAAACCAAAAAATCAGCAAAGAAACATCCATTCTAAATGACTTACTAGATCAGATGGAATTGACATCTTCAGAACATTTCACCCCAAATCTACAGAATATACTTTCTTCTCAAGTGCACATGGGACTTTTTCAAATATAGACCACATATTGGGACACAGGCAAAGTCTCTTCAAATTCAAGAAGATAGAAATCATATCAAGTATCTTTTCAGATCACAATGGAATAAAATTAGAATAGAATAAAAAACAATGAAAAAATCAAACACTTGTAGGCTAAATAGCATGCTATTAAACAATGATTGGGTAATCAAGATAGCAAAGAAAAAATAAAAAGCATCCTGGTAACAAACAACAACAAAAACACAACAATCCAAAATCTATGGGACACAGTGAAAATAATCCTGAGAGGGGAGTTCATAGCTCTACAGGCCTACCTCAAGAAAAAATTGTAATAAATTATCTAACCCTACAACTTAAAGAATTAGAAAGAAAGCAACAAGAAAAGCTCAGAATAAGCAGAAAGAAGGAAATAATAAAGATCAAAGTGGAAATAAATGGCATTCTTTCTATAGGACTTACTACAAAGGTAGGAAGTCCTATTGTAAGTATGTTTTATGACCCCTACTAGACTCTAAGCTTCTGAGGGGGCAGGAAAGGGGGTCTTCATTTTGCCTGACATTCAAATATTTATTGAGTACCTCTTCTATGCAAAACATTATTCCAGGGGTTTCAACTACAAAAGTGAACAGGTAAGGTTAGTTATTGTGATAACCCATGTGTGATACTAAGGCAGTTTGTGGAAGATAATATACAATGTCTTCACTTTTAAAAATGACCTAGAACTCACAGTCTAGCAGCAGAAAACTACAATACAACAAATTAAACAAGAGAAAATTTGGGAAAAAATTAAAGTTGGAGAATTAATTCTCTAAAAGAGAATGCAGTTGGGGTACATTTCACAGAGGAAGCATAATAGTTTGCATATTATAATTCAGTATATATTAGTGGACAGAAATGATATACATGGACTCATTCATCAAATTGTCTTAATTGAGTTTTGGGTTGGAGAAGAGAACAGTGCCTTGGATGATGTATAGTCAAGAACATCTCAGCCCTGGCCAAGTACAACATCACTGGGATATGCCAAGGTTGTGAGTTTGATCCCCAGTCAGGGAACTTAAAAGAATCAACCAATGAATGCATAAATAAGTAGAACAACAAATAGATATTTCTCTCTCACTCACTCTCTAAAATCAGTAAATAAAATCCTTTTTTAAAAATTCTCACATTTTGAATTTGAAATTCACCACATGATTTACACAATTGATTATTTCTAGCAAAAAATTCTCTCAAATCAAATATAATACAGGATAGGGCAAAAGTAGGTTGATAGTTGTTCATATGGAAAATAATATAATAATTAATAAATAATACAAGAATAAATTGTTACACATACTTACAACTGTAAATCTACTTTTACCCCATCCTGATTTTGAGAAATAGACCAAAAAAGGGAAGCCACCTGGAATTAAAATCTACCATGGAAGATTCATTTAGTAGTTCATCAGGAATTAGCTATGTTTAGCTATTTTATATATATACTAGAGGCCCGGTGCACGAAATTCGTGCACGGAGTGGGGGTGGTGGGTGGTGGTGGTGTCCCATAGACCAACCTGCACCCTTTCCAATCAGGGACCCTTTGAGGGATGTCCGACTGCCCATTTAGGCCCGATCCCACCGTTGGGATCGGGCCTAAACGGGCAGTCAACGTCCCTTTCATAATCCAG